>JAUZTA010000019.1:5792541-5809248 GCA_034780835.1 Ctenochaetus striatus | reverse complement strand
TCATGTTTGAGTAAACTTAAATGTTGATATCATATGCTTGTGCTGAATGTGACAAGGCAGCAACAAAGCAGATGACTAAAAAAAAAAAAAATGATTGAATGACACCAGTGTCCTCTCCTTCCTCCTCCATCTCTTGGCCGAGTCTGCCCTTCCTGTCAGCACACCTCCCCCTCCCTCTCTTTTCACTCTTTCAATGCAGCCACAATTTGCCATCCACTAGCATATTTGGCTGGCTGCAACACACACACACACACACACACACGCACGCGCGCACGCACACGCACACACAATGCCTGCCTTTTTTTTACTACTGTACGTCAAGGGCAAGTAGTGAGAGGCAGAGAGAAGGGCACCTACACTCCACCAGTCCAACATCTCTCTGCATAAGCCCGAAAAAGCATCCCAGCTGCAGCCTCAGGGATCCAAAAATAGGTTAGATACTTTAAAAAAAGACAAAAAAAAATATCATTGTGCCAATTTAATATCATATTGTTTGCTTTCTGTCTGCCTTTTCTCTCCACACCCTCCTTCCCCTCCTTATGTAATCTTTTTTCTACTTCCCTGAATCTTCCCTCCCACCTCCTAAGCCTTTACTCTCCCATCCTACCTAAGTCTCTCTTCCTCTTCGTCCTCACCCGCACGTCTCCTCTCTGTTACATCCTCTCTGAGAGTCTGTCTCTAAGTGGATTGATTGGTCTAAAAGTGTATGGGGAGAGGGAGAGAGGATGGGGGAGCGTGAGAGAGACAAAGAAACGGTCATGAACTTTTCATGAATGCCGGTATGAAAGGAAGCAAAATGAGTGAGGGGGGGGGGGGTGAGTCAAAAGAGATAGCAGCAGCGACAGACTGCACCTCTCTCCAGGGAACTCCGCTGCCAAAATCCATCCTTCTCTCTACCTCCTGCCCTCCCTCCCTCGCTCTCTCTGTCATTTTGTCTTCCTGGCTTCGATTCTTTAATGTGTTTTCCTCTTACCTTATGCAGGTAAATATTGCAGAAAAAAAATAACTCCAGCAATAAAGGAAAATAACCTGAACCTGAACCAGTCTCTGTTGACATTTTCATCAAGTCTCTGCAGCCACTGAATGCCCAGTTGGAAGAAAATCAGCCTCAGGATAGGAGTCAAATTATACCTATATGCACTTATGCCAGTCATCATTTGTCAGAGTGAGCCACTCTCCCTCCCACAAGTCGGGACCTAAAGTGTTATTTCCAGACACGTACATACAGAGGTAGGCTTATGCCACTTACCTAACCTAAGTTTGGGAGTTATGAATACTAAAATATATATGATGGGAGAATAGAATGTGCTCCTCCACTGAACCTCTGACCTGCCAATGCACATAAAACTTGATAACAGAGAGACCGTGACTCAGATGTAAGGATTAAACCAGAACAGCCGTTTGAAATTGATAATATTTTGTTTAACAAATTGAAATATTACAAGTTCATTGGCAAAAACAGATAAAAACTCTAAAAATGACTAAATAAACCTTCTGATCCTCTCTTTAGTACAGAAACACATACACACACACAAATTTACACACATGATTTAAGATAATAAATACAAAAAATGCTGTATATATAATTATAGTTAATGCTGTTTTTGACGTGTCAATCTGGCAGAGGTGAGTGCATAGTTTCATTTACAGTTTGTCATACAGAAATGTCAATGAGGTAACGACCCTCTTACTTCTTTGGCAGCCTTATTAATTGAGTCAGCGAGGTCTCTGCATTCACACCGCATCTTTAAAGACATGGCCGACACGGTTGAGACGCACAAGGTGCAGCAGAGACACCAGGACGTGCTGTACATAACTACTGCACTCAGCTGCAGCACCACTGACCTCTGTGGAACCTGCAGCAACTAAAAACTGTGGAAAAATGTCCGACACAATTTGGATGCATTTGGTTTATTCTCCTTTTAAATGAAGGAATACAAATAAGGCACCTGGATCATTAAGCGTGTCTTGCATATGTGTCCCCACTACACTCCAATCAGGAAAGATTTTCTGATTATTCCTGAGCCTCACTGAGTGGTTTAAGCTCTGGTGGCCCTTTTATCCACAGTGTGGCACAAACACTGTGCTCATTTTGCCCTGTACTTTTATGCTGGATAGCTTCTTTTTGAATTCTGAGCCATCCTTTTTCATCTGACATGTGTGTCTGATGGAAAAGGACAGGGCAAGAAGCTTGCTTACTTGTGCCAAATTTCAGATAATATTTTTCTGCATAACAAACTCCTGATGTAAATCCCTTGCACAGTTTTATAAATGAGGCCCCAGAGCTGCCAAAATGCTCTGTCCTCGAGAGACTGAGCCGGAGATGCTTTTTATACAATCAACCAAGGGTTGACTGGTTGCAGGCCTTTGCAACCACATGGGTTTGGTAGAGCAACGTTGCTCATTAATGAGAGGGCTTATAGAGACACAACACGACACGCAGTCCACAGAGTACACTGTTTGCTGATATAGGGTACCAGGAAATGTAAGTGCTCTGTTCATCATCCACTCTAAATGCTGCTGGCAGTCTGCAGAAATGGGACTAATATGAGATACAAAGAGTGCTGAGGAGCAATTTTCATTATCACATTGTAGCTAATAGACAGTGAACTTTCACATTCAATAATGATGCACACAGGCGTCATAAACAAAGAGTTTACTATGCAGCAGTCTGTGGAGACTGAATCTCTATTATGAAGCTGAAGAAACTTAGAGAAAAAAGATGAACTGGTCTGTAACCGATTCTGATACCTCAACACAGCATACCTGCAGAAACAGTGAGCCAACCTGATACCAGTGCTCTATTTCTACAAAATTTCATCACTGTATCGACTAACTGGGATATTTTTTATTTATAAGGCTAAGCTAAGCTGTATAAAAAAGGGGAGGTTTTCTATGAAGAATGGCATTGACAAATAAACTGTATTTACCAAGAAATTGTTAGGTCATGGTAAATACCCAAACTGCTTCAAGAAATCAGAGTACACGGAGTATACTACCAGAGAATATCTTCTGATGTGTTGGTAAGCGCATTATTAGGAACAGGTCTTGTTTATGTTACTCTACTTGTGCAATTTCTGGCTCTCCATTGCCTAATATCTACCTCAAGCTTAGCATCTGAATTAGAGCAGTCCGCTCAAACTAAGATCTGATCACAATGCCTCTTCAAGGAGTGACCATAATGCAAAACAAGTGGATGCAATTTGGATAATAATAAGTAGAATCTGGTGAATACAACACCCTCGGCACAAAACTGGTGTAGGTTTTTGGACTAGTCCTCATCCTCCCTCAGTTTCAGCTGCCTCTGGTGAGCTTTGACTCTTGTGTCAGGCTGAAACAGATCAAAGGAAAAGCTACACTCCTTGAAATCATCATGAAAAGAAACCTTTCAGAATTCTGAAAAGCTGTCAACTTTCTTCTCTTTTCGCAGAGGGCTGATACAGGCTGGTCCTTACATCGAATTCTTCTCTTAAGCTGCATTAAGATGTAAATTTAGTGCCTGAATTGGTATAAAACATCACTATCTCACAAAAATTTGCTGTGCTGAAAGTATTGATTTGGTTGACATTTTGTCTCACCAGAGACAGCTGCCTGGAGAAGAGCCCACAGAGCTGACATGACATCTTGACCACAAGTTGTTTGTTTCGCTTTTTTTTTGGACACGTACCACACAGCTTTGTTTTCATGGAAGCGTTTAAAAACAGTAGTCGGATTTTGAAGATCCTGCACATACTGTACTGTAGTTATTTCCTAGCTCTACTCACACTGCAACTGACAGGGCTTTTTCATTAATAGGATTAACTTCAGCCAGTAAATGTTTCTGAATTCAATCATTGGTCCATAATCTAGTCTTGTCACATTTGCTGTAACATAGTGCTGTCTGCAGTCCTGCCACATATTTAGTTACTGGCTCTTCGAAATTATATGTGCCCAGGTCGAACTCTAATAACTCTTACTATTTTACTTGAAATAGCACATTAAGCTTTAAGAGTAGAGCTAGCCATGGCTACATTTTGTTTACAGTTCTACCTATGTACGAAATTGCTTTGTTTTGTTTTTTAGAAAATGACATGGTTAACTTTAAAATATAAGACTCTTGCATTGGATCGCATTACATTGTGAGTGAATGAATAAATTATATAAACTAAAAATAGAGACTCCAAAGCTGTAAAGACTTGAGATATGCAGGATTTTAAAAAAGGCAAGCTGATAGCATCTAATAAAGGCATATCCGCTACCGCCCTACTTACACACAAACACATACTAATAACCCCAAATTAAATTAAAAAGTTAAACACCCTGGCACTTAGCAGAGATGTGTTTTTTTAATACAAACCCCTTACTTGAACTACAGTGTCTAATAGAAACAGTGTATTGCTCTCTCTCAATCTGTGTCTCTGCTCATACTGATTCAGCTGGTTAGGTGTGACTGGAGCAGCTATAATTAGCAATCCTAGCGTGTGGGTGGCAAATGAAGTGAGGAAGAGAGGACAGGAAAAAGTGCAGTTAAAGCCTGCAGTGCACTGTTAAAAAAAATGATGTGTCATTTCAACACAATAAGAGAAAAAAATATTCAGGATGTCCAGTTTCTAATACCTTTGCCCCAACAACAAATAAATCATTAGCACTTGGTTAGGAAATAAAATGTGTCATCACACAGTTACCAGGCTAAAAATACTCCCCCTCTTTAATAAATTCATTGTTTTAGAGTGTTTAATGGAAACTCATTATCCACAAACAACAATTATCAGCAAGTAAGATGTAGGGCAGCTTTTTTTTTAATGAATGTTGTTGATAGCAGTCGGTTTGACTTTAAGTTACAATATTGTAATTTCCCAATGATAACAAGTTCTCACAATGAAACAAAGCACAAAAGTATGATCTTAATTGTCACTGTCCATCTGTATAATTGGTACTTTCAAAATATTAATTGTTTTTACAATATATGGCAAAATTATCTCACTGTCAAGTCAATTTTAATATCTCATTTATGACTTACAACACAAACAGCATCATGAGTAAGAGTGGAAAAAGCATATTTACAGCTGGCAACAGGGGCTACATTTAATAAAGGATGAAAGAAAATAAATCTCTGCTGTTATATGTTACTTTCAAGGAACAATGCATCTGAAATTGCAGTGTAATTGCAATCTGTTACCACGTTGGTGGCGGTCGGAAATTAAAGGTGTACTATACAATGTTTTTACAGGCCTATACAGAAACAGGGAAACAGAGCTCTTTAAACAAGGAAAAACAGTATGCAAGAGCTAACATGACTTATAGATGTACTTCCAATACTTCTGTTTACCTTTTAATGCTTTACAGACCACATTGTTCTTCTAAACTATATACAGCTGTTACTATTTTTTTTTTTTGCAAAGTGAACCTTAAAGTTTAAATTCAGTGTTTTCAGTGTTCAGTGTGCTAAATGAATTTAAATTATTTTGCTTTTTTCTAGGGTCAGAATAAGATTAACAACAGGCAAAAACATGGTGATTGTTTATTTTAGATCGAATTTTTTTTGTGTGGACATGTTCTCGAAAATGTATGTCTTGTATCATCTTCTATTGTTTAGCATTTACTTTCTCATTCATCTCGTGAAACAATTATTCTCTATCGATGAACCTAATGGCTGTTCCAAACACTCTGGCTTGCTTCATGATGGCAGCCAGGCTGCTGTTATCATTTTTTTATTGCAGCCTGCCTCCACGCTGCATTGGATTCTCCATTAACGGTGTCAATGTGTTCACTTTTGAGTGTATGTGTGCCTTCATTTTATCATTACCCTGTGGTGTAGAAGAGTGATTCTCAACCATGGGTACTTACACCACAGGTGGTACGCTTGCTGTTGCAATTGTGTGTGTGGAGAGATTGTAGTTCAACTGATTTAAAAAAAAACATTTATGATTTGATTTAAAAAAAACACATCCTCTGATTGAGTCAGCTAAACAATTAATTTAGATGTGATTACAATAAGGAGTGTGGGGAAACTAGTTATTAAGCAAGCAGAGGGAATTAAATACCTCGTTAGCTAAAAGTTACAGATAAACAATTGAATAACAAAGAGTAATGTAGAGGCTATTGAAATAAAAGAACCGGATAAAGAGCTGGAATATCCAGCGTTTGCCATTCAATGAGCAAAACAAACACAAACCTGACCAGAACAAATTAGTCATTGACAGCTCAACTGTATGAAATTTTTACATAAATAATAGTTAGATAACGCAAAGTTTGAAAGTAATTCAAATGAATACATTTGAAAATAAACATTTGTGTCGATGAAGGAGTTCTTGAGTTCATCAGACATGGCTGTGTGGATACGTCTTAAAAAAGGGTTGGGAGCCACTGGTGTAGGAAATTATGATTTCTCACTCAGAACTGAGCAGCTTCTTTTCAGTCACTGACTCTTGGAGAAACTGTGCAGGATTCCTGTCATAGCTCTTAGTGTGACAGAGTGACAGGGACGTTTTGGTTGGTTATAGCTACTGTGTTCTGATGCATGTAATGTAGTGAACAGTTGCAAAATATGTACGTTAACCTGGAGTGCTCCACCCATTACAATAATGACCAGCAAATCACTGTATGTGCTTCTGACTATCAGAAGCGTCTCTAAAAGGTAAGTTATAGACTGCTTTTTCTCACTGTAAGGCTCACCGCAAGGCTTGGCAGAGCCCATTTCTTCCCTCTGACTATTTCAGCCTTAATCTTTAAATAAAACGTTTCAACACTGTAGAAGGCGTCTCTTTTTCACGACAGGGATAATATTTCTGTCACAGCGAGGGTTAGATACATTTTATTTCCTCTCCCATCATCAGCAGTTTTTTGCTTGATTTCCACTTTGCTCTCACTCTCATTATTTCTTCAAACTTAACTCTCTCTCAAAATTTTTAGATTTGTTTTCCTTCCTCTGCCTGTGCACAGTTTGCCATGTGGTGAAAATCAGTTTTCCACTATATTCATTAAACTTGCAAAGAAATTAAGATTACTAGTTTGAAGCAGCACAGCCTCCAATAGACAAACATTGGCATCATAGAAGTGTGAAAAAAAACTGCATGGAGGTGCACATAAATAAAAAATGGGGTTTTAATATTAATCATGTGGTTCTACTTCATTTGCGATAATACTGATTTAAATTTGAATGCATCCTTATGTAAGCCAGGGAGTGAATAAAGTCTAGCAAGATACAGTTTAAGATGGGAGAGAGGGGATAGGATGATGAAACTGTGCACTCAATGACGGGCAAATCTAAAACAGGAAGTAAACGAAGAGGGGGAAATTTGAGAGAGTGATGGAGGCAGAGAGCAGATGAAGACTGAATTCATTGCATTACATTGGCAGAGGAGCCAAGACAGAGAAGAGTGGTGGAATAAAGCGAAAGGCATCCTTTAACAGCCTTCGTTACTCTACTTATTACGTGCCTGGGGCTTTAAATTACCATGAGCCAATTGCTAAATGCCAATTCTGTCACTCTTAGGAGTCGTTAGGCTAGTGTTATGTGTTTAAAAAATTGCTAGACCATTAAAACATAAAACTCTGTAAAACTCTCTGATGTATCATTTACACTAATTTGAAGAAAATATGAGTTTCATGCCTCGAAGCAATACAGGCAAAGCTCTTTACAGCTTAAAGTCATTAACTGACTCTTCAATCAACAGAGAATTCATGGCTACCAGAGTACAACCTTTGATTTGCTGGTTTGAGGATTTTCTGAATGTACGGACTTGCTGCTTTTTGTGGCTCAGGGAAAATCTGACAGGTATTTTTTTGACATTCCACAGAGAAGAAATTCATCCGATCTCAATTAAATAACAGTCAGATTAGTAGTCTGATCAACTCAAATAAATAAATAAAAATAGTCGCAGCCCGACAGATTTGATATGTAAAAGTGTGACCAAATTCATAAAGAATAGGTACAGCACATGCGACACCATTCAGTGCACCTGGTACTTTCACCTTTCTGCTAAAACGAAGCAGAAACTAGTTATTTCCTCTGTAGTTGTAGCTACAGCTATATGGTGTAGCCATACGGCCGGGTCGCTATAAACCAGTAAGGCACTTGCATCCACACACTTTGCTCTTCCCACAGACCATCATCATGTTAAGTAGTGTTACCGGGAGTGGTGGAGGAAATATAGGGTGGCAAGCATTCTCAGTTATCCATCAATATTTTTTTCCAAGCAACTGGCATCTGTGGTATTTTGTTATAAAATTGGGTGATTTTATAAAGAGGATGTGTTTGAATAAATTGTGCTGTTTCCCACATTACCAAATAGTAGTAAAGGAAACTGGCATTTGCATAGTAGAAGAGGTTATATGTAAAAGATGTGTGTATAAGAGTGTGGTGGTGTGGCAGCAAGGTGGTGCACAGGGAGTCAGATTCATAGCCTCAGTGTAAACATGAACCTCTGAATGGGATGCCATTTCCCTGAGTAATCACTTTTGTTGTAATGGTTCAGGAAAGAGGACAGTAGGGTACCATCTAAGGAGAGGGGTTTATTAGAAAGTAAGATGAGTGTTTGCGTGATTGGCTAAACTGTAATGTCACCCTCTGGTGTATTTGAAGTGGTGTCAGCTGTTTGATGGGCAGGCTCTACTATGCTGAAAAAGACTAAACCAGCTTCCACAAGAGTAACACATCTACAGCGTCGTCAGACATATCACATCAACACTGTGGCTTTTTTTTTTTTTTAAGGCAGGCATTTGGAGTTCCCTCCCCTCTCTGTTTACCTAAACCACAGCATCATCTCCATTCATATTAAAAGACAAGGTCTTGTTCCGTGTCCTTGCTCATGTGGAAGGCACTAAATACTTCAAGAAAAAACGCAGGTTTGTATTTAAACTGCAAAGATATGTTTGCTGGTGAAGGCAGGAGTCGACAGTCTACAGTTAATGATGTAGAAATGACGGCTTGTTTGGCAACGACCATCAATGACATAAATAGACAAGGTGGTTCTACTGGAGGCAAAATATGCGCAACTTTACGCTAACTGGACTCAGTATCTACGCATAAACGACCGCGTGGTACCCAAAACAGAACACCAAATAAACATATCAAATGTCCTTCCTTACCTGCTCTCGTCCTGACCCTTCCTCCAAAATGGGCTCTTCTGCGTTGGCTGTTTCCTCCTCCGTCTGCATTTTCCCTCTTGCCACTCCTTCCTTCCTCAGAACCGGGCAAAGGCAGTACCCAACCCGGTAGCGTCCGAAGGCAGGGACCTCCCCGGCGGAGCAGGGAGCTCGGTCACCCCATCCGCCGCAAGTCGGTATCCAATTTCACGATGGCGGGTCCTGCGGCAAATAAGCATCATCTACTCCGGATTAAGGTACCTCCTGTCTTCTCTCTGCGTTCTCCTCCAGCTGACCCGCGCAGCCTCTCTCCTCTGCCCGCTCCATCTCTCGCCTCTCTCCGGTCAAAGCGAAATGTGACTAAGCATCCAAAGTCAAAGCCCGTCGCCCTTCCCGTGAAACCGTTTTCGATGCTTCTGCCCCTCTCGTGACGCTCAGCTGCGAGTGTGCGTTTGTGCACGTGTGCGCGCGTGACCGACAGCGCAGGGGAGCCAACCGGAGCCAAGGATTTCACATGCCGCAGATGAGCAAATTAGGGAAGACGCTCGCGAACACATCACGCATGGTGCGTTTAAACGACGAACGCGGAGGATAAGTAGAAATGTCGAAATACAAAGATGACAGCGGGAATTCCTGACATTGTTCAACTTTGTCCTGCCACGGTAACTTGCACTTTGCATCGTGTCTCCGTTGACGTCATATCCCAACACCCCCCCCACTGATTCACCTGACACACGCACGGGCGCGAGGCTCCCCCGTGGAGACAGACACGCACACAACAGAGGCACAGCTACATTAGCCGAGTTAACATGGGCACAATTTTTACACAAGTGCATTTGTTAAATATATTTCAATGTTGACATAGTTTTATTTAGAACTGAGACAATTACAGATATCAATTTAAATTGTCAATTCTTGTTAAAAAAATAGAGGAATGTAGTGGGATGATGATTGGTCGAAGACTGAAATGATGTAAAATCTCTTCACAGATTGTTGTGTTTACCTCACAGACTAGTTGGGCGATTGAAGTGTTCTGAAATTACAAATAAAAACTAGTTCAGAGATTGTTACTTTCTGCCCTTATGTGAATTTTTTGTTTATTTTGTTGGGTAAGAGATCCTGACCCTTGCTTGCTGAAGAAGGGTACTGGGTCATCTGTGAGGCTGTATGGCCCCCCTGTCCACCTGGTAGGCTGGGGGTCAGCTGATGAACCCTGAAGCTTCTCTTCTTGTGTATACTTTTGTGGTCCACGAGCTGAATGTCATACAACCTCTTAGGAAGGATGGGTGATCATTTTTAAGGACAAACAACACTGTTTGTTCACCCTATACAGACATGGCTAAGCAACTCAAACTTGCTGAATCTGTGGAAATTTCACAAAAAAATGCACGTACTCTTCAATTACACATCAATACCATCAATTTTTTACCAAATCTTAAAATAGGGCTGGAAAATGAGCCTGACTGCGTGAAGGTATGCTGACATTGCTTTTTTAAAGGATTTTGTATTTTAGAATTAGCAAGGACAAAGCGGACAAGCTGAATGAAAATGATTCCTCAAAGCAAAACAAATTGTGAGGTGCATAAAGGATATTAGCAGTGACAGGCAGGTAGAGGTTGTCCGTCTCAGTGTGAATGATAATATCCTGTGAGATGTATTTCTTTGGCTCAATCTCTTCTGAGAGGACTGCACTCATGGCAAACAGCTGAACCTGCAGCTCAACATGCAAACCTGCAGCCACCTAGACAGGCATATATTCAAAATATACATCTTTATAAATGTTGAAGAAGAATCCAGTGCAAGTTAACTTGAAAGGCTTAATTCACATATTTGCATTAATATTATGATAACATTCAGCTGTGAACTTACAGGACCAGGATTGTAAATGACCCGTAGGCCTGTAGCAGGAGGAGGCTGCTTCACATGGAACCTTGTGGAGAAACAGTGAAAAAATAAATAAATAAACTACAACAGGTCAGAATTTTCCCTTTGGACTTGAAGGTGACCCACAAATTGCCTAGGCCTACCCACAGCACACATTTCCTTGTGACATACTTAAGGACATTTAAAGCCAGTTATAAGGTTATTTTCTTCGCTACAGCTGCATGTGCATTTTTTTTTTTTATCCCTGTCTCCATCTATCGATAAGATATAGTGTTTTACCTGCAGGTGTTGACACCCACATTCCTCATCCTCACAGTAATGGCTGAGGAGGTTCCCTCCTGCAGTGTACCAAAGTCTACACTGGGCGGGAGGAGCTGGAATCCCCTCACTATGACGTTTGGATCAGTCAGAGGAATAGTTCGACACCTCCTCCTCACCGGCTCCTCCACTGCCAGGAACTTGAAAAGGGGACACAGACAGAGTGATGTATGTGTGTGTGTGTGTGTGTGTGTGTGTGTGACTGAGGGACAGAGGGAGATGTGTGCTGACAGTATATGGAACAGGAACTTTCTTTTTTTTTTTTTTTTAAATTGCATGTTAACAGGATATCTTAAGTAAAGTGGGTCACATCGCTGATCATGGGCTGAACAGCAGACACAGAGTAATAACTGGATCCTTCAAACATGTTCTGCAGTGGCATATCACAATCTCAAGAGGGATCTTTTGGATATTTT
The DNA here is from genome assembly GCA_034780835.1 of Ctenochaetus striatus. NCBI lineage: Eukaryota > Metazoa > Chordata > Actinopteri > Acanthuriformes > Acanthuridae > Ctenochaetus > Ctenochaetus striatus. The sequence goes on along the minus strand of JAUZTA010000019.1, from coordinate 5,797,564 downwards.
TAATTTGCCTTTTTTTAATGAAGAAACACACTTTTGCTCTATGTAATGGATTAAGACTGATTAAACAGTAAACATGGTATAAACATGATCCTTTGACCTTTTTTCTTAACTTTAACAGAAATATTTGAGAAATTGGAACTGAATGTTTCTACTGCTTTAACTCCAACAGAATACTTTTTTTTAAATGAGTAATATTTTCGTCATAAATCTATTTGCATGCAAAAAAACCTAACTGTTCTATGAATGTTTGCATACCTGTTGATTTGGTATGCCGCAGGGTTTAGAGCTGAGGACACAAGTTGGTAGTCTGACTTTAGCCTTCCTGGGCCTTCCAGTCACATCCATGTGGACTGGCTTACGTTGCCCTGATGAACCCCTCAGACTGCTTTCACCTGGAATGCACATGCACACAAAGACATTTATCCTGTCATGTAACTTGAACTTGCACAACATTCAGCCAAATATTCTGAAACTTGGTAACTTTGAAACATGTATGTACTTGGGGATCAGGATCAACACCTTTTAAAGGAGCAGAGAAATCCTGCACTGGCATTGTAACACATTAGAGGTGAGATCACTCAGTGCAGAATTGATTTTGATATAAAAGCACAAAGGAAGGTAAGGAACAAACCAGCAGTCTGAGGAGTGGGGTTGGTGGGTCTTTTTTTCAGCTTCCTGTCACTTCCTGCTGCATGACTAAGAACAGAACACCAAGAATGGATAATCCATGTTGCATCAGGAAATGTAAAAAGATTTTATACAATTTATGAAATAAATACAACAGATAAAGACTTTTTGTGGAAAAAGAAGCTCATAACATCCTCTTCATTACCTTGCAGATTGAGAGGGAGTTGGATTTAAGGGCCGTGGAGCTGCAAAATACAAACCTGCTATATTATACAGCGTACAAGTGTTGTATCTACACATGTTATCTTGCACTTCTATAGCTGCTTTAAAAGATGTTTTTTATTCAGTTTGGTTCAATCAATGAAGCCACATTTTCTCTGTAGAGATTCAAAGCAACAAACTTTATAACGAGTTTCATTCCTGGTATTCCTTGTCAATACTGACAGAAAAATAATTTACTGGTCTCTTGTGGAGCATCTTTCAGGAAGGCCTCAGAACTGTGTGACTTGGGGATTGGAGGGAGATCCATGGAAAGACTCCTCTTGTCTGGTGTTTTGTCCTGTAGCAGGTTCTTGAAAACAAGCAACATGGCTGTTTAGCTTGCTGTATATGTTATTTATTTTTCTGTGTTAAGTTAGAAATGATAAATCAGTGTGTGTTTAGAGTGGATGCTCAGTCATTATAACAATTTGGGGAACAAATACAGTACCTGGAATAACTGAATATTTTCAGGATGGAAAAAAGGAACAATGGTCTTCTTCCTCAGAGCTTGTCTGTTAGCATTCTCCTGGCACATCTCCTGTCTGATGTACACATGCACGTGAAGAAAATCACTGATGAGGTAAAATCTACTTGTGCAAATACATTGTACTTGTAGCAAGGGTAGTACCATAACTTCCCATGTCTGTGAAATATAAATCCTGCACTTTCTTACATGAAAGACAGACTTTTCTTAGAAATAATTCCCATAAAAGAGAATCACAGTGGCAGCTATAAAGAAAATGAAGGACTAAAAGCAAAGACTGGCAAATGTGTTTTGATTAGCCACTGTAACTCATTAGACATATTTACCTGTGTTGTGCCAGTCTTTCAGTCCATTTTGACTCCTTTCCACTGGTAAAACTGGATGAGGAGAAGGTTTGTATTGGATATTAATACACTTAAACTTATTTAAACACACTGTCACTGTCAAAACTATTACAGTGCTTATTCAAGCACATTATTTAAATATCTCCAACCTGTCACTTGTTTCTGTGGCTGTGTTTTCTGAAACATCTGACTTCTCAACTGGCTCTCCAACTCCTTGGTTATACAGACCAACTATGTCTGCTGTGAACACACAGAAGAAAATAGAAGTAGCTTGCAAATTTTTAACGACCCCTTGAAACCAAACTAATACTAAATTAATCACTCCACTAAACTCCAACTGCTACATTTTTAAATGAGACTTCCAGAACATCTGCCATCTCTACTCTAATTTTACAAGACTTAAATAACTTAATGAATGTTAAATGGACATCTAATACAAACTTTCAAAAAAATAAATGTGTAAAAAAAAAAAACTCATCGATCCATTTCATGCACAATCATTTCTTGGGTTTTGTTAATTAGTTTTCGCTTAATGTCAAAGCCTAATTTATTCCCAATTTTTGTTGTGCAAGTGACTGGAAACATATTCACTGTTTAAAATTTAAATTGGCATACCAGAAACTAATTTCAGTGAAATATATATATTTTTTTATTAAAAGTAAACAAGACAGCCAAAGACTTTTTCTAGTGTAACTCCCATTTAAGCTGAGACAACACATTGTGCAACCAAAGCCTTAAAACAGAACACACCCACCTGAGGTCCTGTTGCCAAAGATGTGACTTGCATCCTCTTCTTCTGCAAAGGACTAAAATAAATTCGAAAAAAATCACACTATTTAAGTATAACATTTTTGCAATGAGATATGTGTTTTAGTCTTTATCCCAGTATACAGTCAGGAAAGATCTCTTTGTAAAACCTTTCTGTTTGTTAGGTGCATGTGTTTGTGTGTGTGAGTTTACTGACCAGCACCAGGTTGAGCAAATCACTGGCGTGAGCACACTCTTCTTCAGTGCGAGGGTCTTTAACTTTCATCTCTTCTGATTTCTGCTCCCTCTCCATCAAACTCTGTATGTATTCCTGCATACAGGGACAATATTCAACATCTATCAGGATCCATCTCCAATAGTTTTCCAGAAGTTTAGTGATTTCTACTCTTAGTGATGAAGCACAGTATGAAACACCTTTTTTTTTAATTAACCATGTATCATAGCAAGATGTTTTGATGCCTTCCTTCATCACAGCGAAAAAGGTCTTTTTACATCACACTGACAACCTCTGCTTTTAACCTCTCATTTATCCATTCAAGCACAGACCAAAAGGTTTGGCCAGCAGGTTTGTCACTGCTTTGACTGATGTATTCATTCATTCAGTGTCCTCCATTACTATCTACAGGATAACTCTTATTTCACTTTTAAGCAATAAGGGATCGTTGTGGTAAATTTTAAATAGCCATATAAGCCCCATAACAACAGTTTTGCTTTACCTTCAGTCGTGTGTCTACAGTGTTTTTGAACCGTGTGGTGAATGGCTGGTGCTCATACAGTTCCCTGATCTCCAGAACTCTAGGGCAGCTCCGGACAGGCTGATGCTGGACGGCACAACCAGCAGACCTCTCTCTCAGAGTCAAACCATGTCCGATATCAGTACCGAATGGAGGACCTGAGGTCTTCTTCTGGAATACAGGGTGAAACAAAGGGAGGAAGAAATTTCAATGTTTGGTTCTGTGTGTGTCGCTTGCATTTGTGTACATGAACAACATGTGTTGGCTCTACCTCCGTTCCAGGGAAGTCATGCCAGCTGCGGTTTCTGAGGTTGGGAGGGGTGATGTCAGGGTTCTGTTTCCCCAGCAACCACTGGGACCACACACTCTGGTGGCTGGGTTTTAGGATGGTAATGCCAAACTCATCTGAAACAGTAACAAACACAAACTTCTTTTTATTTTCTGGAAACTGAGATGCTATTATTCCTCTTTTGCTAGATGATGGAATAAGAAAGTGCACTCATTTCAATAGTCTGCTAATTAACAAACATTACAACAAAATATTATATCAGATCTAAAAATGTTGCTCGAGCTCATGGTGAAGTGGTTGTCCTTGAACAATTCACTGTAAAATTCTATTAAGTATTGTGTTTCTTGATATTTTTAAGATATTGAATTTGGCACCTTGTGAGTCTGGCAGTGGTTCCTTCAGCAGTGCTACAGTCGGGTCAGAATACGCCTGGTAGAGCAGTTCCTCGACAGTTTGAGAGCTCAGCAGTTCAGTACCTGAGCCGTCCTCATGGACTAAAAATAGCCTGAAAAACCAAATGTGTTCTCAGAGTTTATTTGAAGCTGCCCTACAAAGCAGCAGTATAATGTTAATGTTTTTAGGTATTGTCTTATTACTACCAACTCTGGCCTTTTTTTGCATCCATGTGGAGCAACTTTTGTTTCTTAACATAGAGATTAAAATTACAGGTCAAACAGTTTTCAGTTTATTCAGACTTCCCCTTTCATGTATTAAACAATAACAATATAAATCCTAATGACTGCATGTCTCCAAAGGCATTTTTAATAGCTGATTATCTGTAAACGTGTCATAAAAAGAACTTGCTTTAATAAAGAGTACTTGGGTGAATAACTAATATACGCCCACCTGGGACAATGTTTTCTGTTTTTTCCATTTGTCCTGGTCATTTCTCTCTCCGCCTCCTCCTCTGGGTCTTCCTCAGCCTGTTTCAGTGTGCTTGGAGCAGGGCTAAAATTCAACACTGATACCTGCCCATCTTCCATCACCTGCATCACACACAGAAAGCTCAGACAATTAACTCAGAGAGGCAGATCATTTGTGAAATAGAAAGTGTTTTGATAACTCAAATAATTAATCACCAAAGGATTTGGAAATGGATGTTTCATATTTATATTTGCACTACAGGCTGTCTCAACATCCCCATGTGCACTTAAATTAGTTCTTGTTTCTCAAAATAGAGACTCTACCTAATAAGATATTAACCTTGTAATAGAAAAGGGATAATAGGAGGATTAGCCATTATGATGGAGGTAGTGAAACGAAGAGAAAAGCCCTAGCAAACTAATTTACTAAAAATTAATGCTGAGCATAGTATTCAAGATGGATTTAAATATATTTTTAGCCTATACTGTTGTATATGAATGTTTCTAAAACTGCACTATAATACATAAATTCTGTTTAAGTATCTCTTTGGTCTTTGCTTTAGTCATTCCTATACTATTCTGAAGCAGATGTTCTTTCGAGACAGTGAGACTGTGATTCTTCTCTGCATAAAACCTTGCTAACCGCTCTTCTC
>JAUZTA010000019.1:5758303-5774381 GCA_034780835.1 Ctenochaetus striatus | reverse complement strand
ATCTAAAAGGGAAAAAAAAAGTACATTCTATGACATTTAAGGCATCCACATTGCCCGAGTGTGAGAAACACACACCATGACAGCAGCATCTTCACAGGACATTCAGTTTTAAAAAAACATCCTCAGCCCTACCGACAGCATTACACAATTAGCTACATATGGCCCCCCAAAAGACTACATTTCAGTCTCCTATTCATGCCTACGTGTGTTAACTGCTGTTGAACACATTCAGTGTATCTGGAAACGCGGAGATGTATTAACAAAGTGGCTAGTGTCTTTAACAAAAGTGTACCCACAGTATGTCCCTCTCAAACATGGTTTTACATTCATCTGCAAAATGTGCTATTTAAAACTGTGTTTGAGCAAAAAAATGCTCTGATTAGGAAAAAAAAACAACATAACACCAAGAGTATTACAATTTTGTTGATAAAAAAATGCACTTTTAGAAACACTGAAGCCGAACCCAGAACTATCTGACTCATTTCTGAATAAGCTTCTAACTTTTCATCCCTAAGTTCCAAACTGAACCGACTGGCTACCAATAGTTGAACTGACGAACTATATTGTACAAAATACTGTAGAAAATATGACACCACTTGAGTGTCATTTACATCTGGGCAGAAGTGCATTTACCCACAGGAAACCTAATATCCCGCTACATCCCCTCTCAAAGTTCAGCACTCTTCTACCACGGTACCAGCCGAGGAGGAGTACAGTTTTTTCTTGACGAGCCGGAAACCTGGACTCAGTTTAAGAACGTGCCTGAAAGTCGGGGCAAAGCAGGTTCCCATGAAAAAGAAGTCCCGAAGGCTGGGCCAGGCCGTGCCGTCCTGCTTGAACACGAGAGTCAGCTCAAATGTGGGCACCACAGTGGCATCGTACACGATGCGCTCCAGCCGCTTGCAGCCCTTGTCCAGCTCCAGGTGGACATAGAGGACGCAGCCGCGCAGGCCGCAGGGCTCGCAAGACGCCAACCGCAGGACCTCGCGAGCTATTCTTCGAGTTAGCTTCTCTGGTACCAGCACAGAGGAGCAGTGTAGCGTCGTCTTTTTGGCTCGTGACAGGCAGTTTTCAAACATCTTGGCCAGCTGCTGACAGGTTCTGTCCTCAGTGACATCTGCAGTCCTCTGGGGCTCAGCCAGGCAGTGATCCCAGAAATCTAGTTCTGGGAAACCAATATAAGTTCAACATTTAGAGAGTTATCTTTCATTTTTAAACAAACAAACTGACTTGCAGGGCAATAAATGGCTTTTTGAAAATGTGCACAAATCACATTAAGGCTTGTCTTAAGTTTGACCAGATTTAACCCAAGTGTTTAGTTTAATTAATTCAACTATGAATGAGTGACTAAGGTCATTGTTTTGCTTATGCATCCTCAGGTTGTAGTGTGTAGATATGGCTCCTCACGCCAGAAAAAGAGGGATAAACATCACAGACAGACTGCTAATTTGTCCATGACCTTATAAATAACAATCAAACTAATGACAGTATAGTTCTTGCAATAGATAGTTTGCCTTTAGACAGAAAAAAAAATCCTCTTTGATTTGCTATTACAGGCTGCTGTTGTGCAGACAGGCTAAAGGGATGACTTCATCCTCTGGTGACTTCCCTCTCTCTGTCCCCCCCTCCCCTCCACTGCTGCAGCCATGCACCACACAGGCATAAAAACAAGCACACAACTGGAAGTATCCAGCAACTAGCAGGTTATCTGTATAGACAAAAAAAAGAAACAGAGGAAAAAGCCAGTGAGCGTACCCTTCTCAATGCAAGCCTGGTCATATCTTCGGTCAACCAAATCCGAAATGCATTCGCTGCTTTTGGTCTTTAGTGTGCTTGTAGCAACCATGGTGACAATCTTGAATCTTCAGGAGTGGGCTGCTTTCCTGGAGTTTCAACAAACGCGCCTGAAAAACGACGAAATGAGAGGAAGACAGCTCGTAATTAGAAGCGTCTGTGCTCAGCTCGGTAGAGACAGGTGGTTCATTAAGATAGCTACGGTTTCTTGAGATACAAACGCTTCAAAGAGTCAAAATGTAGCCTTTAGCAAGACAAACATTTACTCATACGCCCACCAAAGCACTGAAGTTAAGCTACACCATTTTAGCTGTTAATTTCAAGCTAGCTTGCTCGAATTACTCACCTTAAATATTATTTAGTGCAAAATAATTCAGTTTAAACGGTTGCCCATAAATAAATTCACACTCGCACGCCGTTTTCCTCTCACACTGACACACACACAGACGCACACAAACACACTGCAGCAGGCGAAACTTCACGGGAATATTTATACATTTGCCCCGACTCAGCTGACTCGAGGGCTTGACCAATCAGAGCGCTCCCCTCGATGTGCAGCGCAGCTCTTCCCCGATTGGCTGTGAAACAGCGTTTAAATAAAATAATTAACCAATAATTGGGAAGAATATCTGTGTTGCTACATGGACGAGGTAAAATTCTGTCTGTGGCAGCCTGTGAAGTCAAGTTGGGTATTGTCATTGAAAAGGGGATGTGATGTCGGGTTGATTCACCTTTACCTTGCTTTATATGATATGTGGCAACAACACAGATGAACGAACTTCTTCTTTGAACACAAAATTAATAAAGTAGTGCATAAAATCAAATCAAATAATCTTTGAAAATGTCAGTGGCTATGTTGTTGTAGTTTGCTCAGGATATAGTGGTTTTCTCTTCTCTGATCTTTTTCAGTTGTTTTCTAATGACAAATATTGCAGATACACAGCCTTCAATAGCAAACTAACTGAAACTCATTTTTACAGCCACACCTTTTGTTAGACATCTAACTTTATGCTTGAAATGTTGCATTTATTCCAATTTTGAGAAATATCTTTTAATAAAAACATGCTATGTTTTTAAAAACTGAGGAACAGGCAGAATTTTTAACGAAATGAACTCATGGCACTAATTTTGAATAAGAAGTGAAAGTATGAATGCGTAGTTTTTTTGGCTTGATCCATAGAGCGTTACTTTTGATCCCTCACACACCAATTCAAGAAGGTCCACAGATGTGCAAGCAGGAAAACACATTATAAGTGGTTGTGATTTGAAAATAACACCCACAAATAGAAACTCAGTGAATGAATGAGGGGTCTCCACCTCTGACATGTAATTAGGTGCGAGATAAGCAGAACGTTGTATCAGACAGATGTTGAAAACAAATCAATCCGTGGCCTACTTCCAACTAATCTGATAGACCTTTACATTGGAGAGGAGGAAGCCTCCCCAATCCAGGTTTACTGAGCCAAAATGTCTCATCTTACTGTATTTGATGTGTGTGAGTATGTACATTTGGCAGGTAAAACACTGAGCGAAAGTTGTTTGACTCATCAGCAGTTTATCATACACAGGCAACACTGTCTCAACAGAAATTTTTCTTTCAGTAACTGGATCTGCCCCTCTCGCCCTGAGCAGCTCTGCTGGCTAAACGGTAATGGAATCCAGAAAGAGAGAGAGAGAGAAAAAGAGAGAAAGAGAGAGGGAGGGAGCTTTCCTCCAGTCACATGGCAAGAACTAGATATGCCACAGAAAATAAGTCACATGCTCTAGCTAGTGTTACTGCCTTTGTGAAAGCCGGCATATACTGCTTAAAGTGCCAGATAAGCAGGGCTTTTGTCGAAGTTATGCACAGACTTTGACACTAGCAGGGGATTAAAATTAAGCATTCTGGTTGCTTATTAATATAAATTCTTTAAAACTGTTAATAGCAAAATCCGTTATATGATCCGTCATTAGCTGCAATGTGAGTAATGATAACAGAGGCAGGAGACACATGTAAAAGAACCAGGAGTTTAAAAGTGCAAGCATCAGCTGTGATTATGACTGTGGCTTTAATGAGGTTTGACCTATATTTCTGTTGCACATGCGAGGTCACCAAGTTGCTGAGAAAGCCATCATTTAGACCCTGTTGTCCACATTTTACACTGCATCATAAAAACTTAACAGGATAACAGCAGGATTAGAATTGTTAAGAGCTTAAAATTACATACATGCAGGTCACCCAGTAAGGTTGAAAATAGTGTCATATTCAGTATTTTAAAATCCTTTAAAACCCTAAATCTTGCACATGAGCTTTATTGGTATATTAAAGCCAACATTTACTGTAAAGAGGAAAAACATTTTTTTAGTAGACAGAGAGTCTGAAGCCTGTCGCTTCAGGGTCCAACTCTTATCTGCAGATTCTCTCATAACTAACCACAATATGGGTTTACTGTGCAGTCTGGGTGATAATAAAGTTGTGTACTGATTACAGCGATGTCTGAGGCAGATGCATCTATTCATGCATAAAACAGTCAATTCAGGGCAATTGACTTACTGTATTTAGCTGTGGGATGCACAGTACTGACCATCACCTGTGCCACCAGGCAGACAGTTGTAATGTATGGTATGCATAGTAAAACAGTTCCAGACTCTTTTGTGGCATGTAGGTCAGCCCAAATGACTGCATCATCTTTTTTCCACTGACAGGGAGTCACAGAGGGCACTCTATTACATTTTCTTGCACATGAGGCTACCTATGATAATCAACTTTAGACTGAAACTTACTCTCACCACTTAAAAATCAATGGGGAACCAATCAACAGAGAACAAGGCCAGCAAAGTGACTTTTATTTTATACAGTTGCCAGTCTGTCAGGGATGCACCAACCCCCCAAAAAATAAATGTTTGTTTAAGTGATAAGTGTGCAGAATGATAAAGTAAGATGAACTATAGAGACAGTGCATTTTAGATAGCATAGAGATTGCTTTAGTTGGAGGTAGAACATTGCATTTGTTTTGTGATTGACCTTAAAAAGAGCGCAAACAGAAATCTTTTATTGCATGAAATAAAACTCTGCAGCTAAAAGCTCAGAAAACCTACACTGTGTGCAGCTACTGTCAGATCTCTGGAACGTCAACCTTTTTGTTATTAGAGCTTAAAATCTGCTCAAATCTTTCTGTGCTTTCGCCAGTTCTTAATAAAGGTTTGTAATCTCAGTTGAATTTCACTTGTTAATCAAAGTGTAATGAATCTTCTCTTTTGCAGTGACAATGAAAGATAAAGCAAAAGAGCAGAGATCAGGCTTGTAACATGAGGCATTGCTGCTTTGACCTTCACTCCTCGTTGGTGAAGCGAGTCAGCCAAAATCTACTTGTGAATTTCTTCCATGTGCCAACTCCTGTTTCCCTGAATGGGGCGGAAGATAAAACGTGTTGTGTTTCAGGTTACTAATCCATCACAGTTCACATGAACCTTCTGTTATCCCCCGTCAAGACCCCCCGGCATGCACGGCTGCCATCGCTCTCCGCTCAGTGAAACGTGTTTCTTGTTCCAGCCTCCTCCCTCCCTCCCTCCCTCCCCAATGAAATTTAACAACAGGAGCCTTTTTGCTGAGTTGCATTTCTCTATCTCCACTGGTGATAAGTGGTCGCATGTGCAGGAGTCTTCCTCGTGCATATCAGAGCTCTGCTGCTACTGACAGCCTCTCTGATGTGTGCTAATTAAAGAAGTTCTCTCACGTGAAATGAAAACACTAAATATTTAATTTAATATTCAAAATAATATTTTTTTCTTTGTCACAACCAGCAAATATTCTGGTTTATTGTTTCTACAGGATCATTATATTCCTTTTAATGTAACAGCTTCTGTCCATTTTGACCCTAACAGATACACTTCCAGTTAACTGTAATACTTTTAGCAACACATATATTGCATAGTATTCTTTGTATTGCTATTTGCAGATAAAGTCCTATTGACCTACTAATATCAGATTCCCTGCCCCCCAAATCCCTTAAAGCTACTGTTATTATTTAACTTATTTAACAGCTAATAAAGTCACTAAAAATAAGCACCACCTTTACTAGTTGCAACATAGGTAACACGCACATTAATGAATAACTAATTCTGTTATCATAACTACATTTTGAATGTAGGACATTTGATCATACAAGTTTTTACTCAGATTAAGGATCTGAATTCTTCCTCCAACACTGCTGGTAGCTGAGAAAACTGTGTCATTTTGGAGTAAATAAGCAACATGAAGACGCAGATATAGACAAAGACAGAAGAAGACCAATAGACTCTTTTTTGACAAACACGATATCTCATCTCTAATCTTCTCGTCTAATTGCAAATCCTAAATTAAAATCAACAGGAAATGTGCAGCACCAAAATATCATTAGTCAGCTTTCATTTGGGCCCATTATTGTGCCGCTTATGAATTCAAGACAATCAAACATTATAATTTTCAGATTAAAACTTTAACTAATTTAAGTTACATTTTTTTTCTCTAGAGAAACATTCATTGGGGAGCAATTTTCATAGCAGTAAAATCTAAAAAAACCTTTACTGCTGTGCTGCTCACAATAGCTGCTGTTTTAGAAAAATAATAAGTGGAAAATACCTTCATTAGGCCTCTGAAGCATACAGTAGTTTTAAATCAACAAGATTGGTGCCTAACAAAAGCAACATTCAGCGTGATTCAATTTTGTTAACAGAGACAAAGGCACTGTGTTGAAATCAGTTTTAAAAGCTAACATTTGTATTGATCTTTACTGTCAGAATTGAGTGGATATCTGACCCAAACGAGATTAAACACTTAAAACGTGGAATGAAGCTGAAGGAGCCTGGCATTGCATCGTGAATGCAGCTCAGCCGATGCCACAGCTCCTATTGGATTACAGTGGTGTGAGGTGGGCCCTCTGTCAATCTGCCCACTGTCTCTGTGAGGGTCATGTGCCCACAGTGGAGCTGTTCCCTAGTCTCAGCTTACAAAGGCCACAGAGTAAGCCAGTTCAAGAAACCCTGTGTCAGAGTCTGTTCAAATGGAGGTCAGGGCTACAAAATAGCAAACCTCAATTAAATTTATGGTATAAAATATCATAAGTCTAAAATAAGTATCCAAGTAAAAATGTGGTGTTGGATTTGATCTGAATGAACACTTTGTTTATGAAGATCAAGCAGGAGCAAGGAGTGAGATTTTGACACTTGCTGTCCAAATGTCACTCCTCTGTTACTAACCTCATGAAACCTCCCTGCAATAAACACGAGCTCATGAACTGCTGGCAAAACAACTTGGTGTGCTCTCTTTTTGTTGACTGTCTGCTCCCTCTTGTGGTGGATCACTGAACTGACACTGTTAAAGGTGATTAAGGTTACATCCAGTACACTACGCATAATTTACAGGCATTACCAAACAAATATGGCAGTTTTTTCTTGGCTTAAAAAGGTAGAATTATTTAATTTAATGATATGTTGCAGACATATAAGAAACACTATAAATAATGAATCAATGAGGCTGAAAATGCCATTTTAGAGGTAAGCTAATATAGCTCAAGTGTGTAAGATTTAGGGAACTAATGGGAAATGGGCAAAATGTTTTAAATTTTTGTTTTCATGAGTGTATAATAACACAAAACAAGAACTTTTCCATGTTGTGCCACTTTGTTTCTACAGTTGTCCAGACAGACAAACCTAACACTGGCCTTTGAGAAAATTGTTAGCATTTTAGTGAATTTCCTGTCTTTATAATAGGAGAAGGCTGCATTCTCCAATCTCACCACTAGATGCCACTAAATCCAACACACTGGACCTTTGATAATAGTAAAATTAATGTTAAACCACATTAACAAACAAACAAACAACAAAAACAGATTTAAGATACATTTTATGAACTAAGGCTGCACAACTAAACATTTTTCTTGTGATTTATTGAGAAAATTGAGGTGAAGAATGACAAAATTCCAGCCATAGAGAAATTCCAGTGTCTTTAAATACAGTCCTCTGTTGAGTCCTTGTGTCTGAATGTTACATGTCCTTTAAAAACAGCACTTAAATGTAAATCGTCATAATTACCTTAAGTTGACCAACCATTACCGAACATGCACACACAAAGTTGCTGGTGAATGTACAGTACTACTTAGTGAAGATCCTTGGTGGAATATTTTACGACCTCCTTTAAAAAAACACTTAATAAAATACATAAAAAAGCAATAGTGGAGCACACATCAAAAGAGCCTGTTGTTAAATCATCTTTTGGTGACACCAAATGACACAAAAAAAACCTAGAACATTGTAACAAACCAAAAAAGAAGTTCACAACCAAAAGAAAAAGTATAAAACTCTGAAATGAATAGTGATTTATTACATCAAATATGTGTTGGATCTGAGGTCAGTGCACTGTACAGAGAACGTGTTATTGGCCTGGCAGACAGAAAAAAGCTTTGCAGGCTTGTCTTTTCAATAGTATACAGATATAAAGGGTTCATAGATTAGGTTTTCATTTATTCACAGGCAACGATTTATCTGCTCGGTGTATTAAGCCTGTGCTACCAATTTAAAGAGATTCACGGTCTTAAGTTCACTCACTCTGAGATTTAAGATCACAGTTGTAAACTCTGCTTTATAAAACTGCTTTCAACATACAGAATCATACACGAAAAACAACTGCTCAACACTTTTCTGCTTCACAAAAATGTTTTACAAACTCACACCGAAAAAAAAAGAAAAGAAAAGAAAAATTAAACATCTAAACAGTTCCTCCAGACCATCAGTGTGTGGGCGACGGGTGTGACTCATCCGCTGGCTGATCTTGATGCTGCTGCCTTTCTTTTTTATCTCCCAGCAGCTGAAACGTACATAACAACACAGGCAACAGATGAAATCACACCAGCATGAAACCACATCTGTGTGATCCAAGAATTAGACCTTCGTTCTGCCTGAAAAACGATCAAAATAATGCTGTGAATTGTGCTCTAACGAGAATATTTTTTCCTTTTTTTCCCAAGGCAACACTAGACGGCACTGCTGCTTTGACTATGTTCTGTATAGGACAGTATGTATTTTTCCATTTGCTCTCTGATCCAAAAGTCTCCCTGAAACCACTTGTACACTCCTCTGGAGCCAAACTGCCTATAAATTTACAAAACCATTAAACTTGATTAAATTTAGGGCTGTAGGAAAGAGTCATTTTTATGATTGCACTTACTGATATGGACTTTTTTTACCTTTAAAACATCAGTAAAAAGGCTGCTTTTCTTAGTAAGCTTTACTTCATGTGTGGCATTATATAGTTATACAGTGTCTCTGGGGTGCTTTATATATGACTGGCAAGTTTCGCAGGCAGATAAGAATTTATAAAGCTTCAATCCAAAGAAATCCAGTAGCCTGTAACTACATAAACACTTTCTTCCTCAGCAAAATTCCAAGGGCATGACTCCACTTCCCTCTGAAGCTCCCAGCCAAGTCATCTAGGCCTGATTGTATTAGGGAAGGAAGGCAGGACATGAAGTGCCCAGATTTTTTATTTTTTTTCTTTCATGGGTGGAGTAGTTAGGGGTACCAACTGTGTACAAACATGTATGACACATGCGCTCCCGTGGATGTGCACATGCATTCATCTGGCCAACAAACATGCACACGCCCGCAGCGTCTGGGCCATGCTGACATTTACTGGCTGCACAATAGCTCCTGTCCAAAATAATCTGTGTTTATCTTAGGAAGTCCCTATCTTTCAAGCCCTGCTGCTTGTTCGAGGGTGGGGGCGCGAAATCACAGGAAACACCTTCTGTTGCCCAGCAAAGCCCCAAAAGCTCGTACAGCACAATGAGATATTAAAAGCCTGCAACTTCCCTGGAATAACTGCAAGTCTGTCGCGGGAGAAACAGCATAACCAAGCGATGGAAGAACGCGCGAACAGAAGGTACTTGGGAGGAAATGAACTGAAGGGCAGCTCACCATTTTCTTCTCCACCTGATGACTTCACTCCGAGGAGCATGACTCCATCTTTAGTGCTCTCGGGTCTGCTCTGGAATGATGCGCTGCGAGAGAGAAAAGACAAAGCAAGAGGGATGAATGCTTTGGTTGTTCACACTCTTTTACATCCATTTAAATCCAGTTTAAAGCTTCAAAGATAAACTTACTTCTCAGTTCCAGTGTCAATGGTTTCTGTTGCATACAAGGCCAGAGAGGACATAATCAAAATCCAATAAGTATGTCTGCCGATCTTATACAGTTTCAAAAATATATACCTTCCTATTTAAATGATGCATAAATAATTGCACTGCAAACATATCCAGTGCACACATCTTTGTAAATGTGATGCATCTTCAGAGTGGAGAGTTTATAGCTACACATATACATATACGTATACGTACCTGTGTGATCGTGGATCTTCTTGAATTGGAATTTGAGGACGATGGCAACAGCGGCTGCAACCAGGAGGGCAGGCAGCAGAATCCACCACAGCTTCTTGTTGCTACCTGAAGGTGAAATTGGAGGTAACAGCACATTAACCTACTTTGTGACTTTTTCTCTTACAGATAAATGTTGAACCAAAGAACAGTTTAGTGGTGTAGCAGCTGCAGTATAAAACCGTTAATTTAGAAATCTGATTCCAGCAAGGTGCTATGGTAACATATTCTGTCTTTAAAAGATAAATGCAGAGATCAGACTTGTGCTCTTGGTGAACAGGTGAACACTTACTTCCTGTCTCACTACCACATCAACTGTTTTGTCATTTTTCTTTTTGCAAATCACTGGGGAGTTTTCAGGGAATTTTACTTTCAAGTCCATAAAGATTTTTAAAAATTCCTTACAATGTGATTAGCTTGTGTCCTAAAAACATGGGAGGGGGAAAATCCAGCCTGTCATCCGTCACCAGTGGCTCTGTCTTTTTAATGGATGACAGGCTGAAACTGCTACATCGCTGATTAAAAAACACTCATGAGTGTCTGAAGCACAGTGTGTCAGGTACAGCAGAGTACAGTTCATTACCTGGTTCTTTCTTCTCTTCACCAGTGTGATGATTTTCAGCTCCCTCACCTGAAGAACAGTATTTTTAAAACAGTTAATAACTTCTAAGATTTCATTAATTCTTCATTCATGGCTGTATATATTTGAGGGGTGATTTAGAAGCTTATTGCTGAACGGAGAAGGAAATGAGTTGAACAGCTCTTGTATCAGCAATGTGCTGCTAAACTTTTTAGGTGATTATGCACTGATTATGAAGCTAATGACTTTTGTTGCAAAAAATTCTCTATGAGAAAATTGACAACATCTGCCTCAGTGCAGTCATCCAGGAATGAGGACTTGAACTTGTCAGCTGCCCCGTTAACACAGGTTAGCACTGCCTTTCCCCTGAGGTAAAGAAGAAGATCTGTGATCGCCGTTTTGACAGCAGACTGCAGATGGGCAAAACTTTCTAAAACTGATTCCTTCTCCTTTGGGCCATGAACTTATCAATCACCCCTTAATTAGAAATGCAGGGTTTTACTCACCAGCAGCATTCCCTGTATCATTCTTAGTATTTGAATCCGTAGGGCTCCCTGGAAGTTGAGCCATTACAAAGACATTAACTTATTGTTTATTCAAATTATGCCATACAAGTACTTCCCCTTTTTAACATTTACCAAACTCAAAATGAGTTTACAAAGATGGTTAATCTGCTAGACTTTGGTTCACTATTGAGCCACAGTCTGCTTTCAGTTCTGATGCATCTCTTATAGAGAATGCTTGTTTCATCATGTTATGTTTGCATTTAACTTTCTTATAATGTAAATTCATTAATGTAAGGAATATAAGAATAAGAAAGCGAGTTGCTTGTTGCTGTAAAATAAAAACAAAAATGAAGTGTGTGTACTGTACCTGGGGCAAGAGTGGGTGCACCTGTTGACACACATCAGTATTTTCACTTGAGTCAAACTTGTCACACTGTTCTTTATATTTAACTTCATATAAAATGTTTTTTCATCACTTGACATTATTTTGAGAAAATGGCAAAAACAAAAAGTTGTATTATTTCATTTGTTACATACCGCTGACTGTCTCCGGCCTTCTAGTGCTTTCATGTGGTCCTGACAAAATTTAAAAAAGGATTTCAATTGGTGCTTTAAATAAAGTTGTCATTTTCAAAGATTGCATTCAACGTGGTCCAATAATGCTCTGAGTGAAAACAGTTCAGACTACAGAAGCTTGTTTATTACCAAATCTACACGTACCTCGACTCTCATTTATGTTTACATCTATCTTGGTCTGAGATCCGTTGACTGAGCGAGGGTCAGGAGATTCTGGATTCGGAGTTTCAATATTTGAAGCTAAAGGATAAAAAAAAAAAAAGATTATTAAAAAAAAACGTCGAGCAATATTTTGTCTTATTTGTGTAACTTTAGCCAATATCTTATGCTCCCGGTCTGCAACATTTTCTGTTACTTTGGTATCTTAAAAAAAGGTTATAAGGCCAAATTCTTAAGAAACAAATATTAAATTAGCTAACTTTGTAAAAATTGGAGATGATTCTGAGAGGTTTCACTCCGCCACCATCTGGACAACTTTGCAAAGGCGCATTTTTATATACAAATAAAGTTTACTGCTAATTTGCACCCTAGGGTGTGTAGGTAAAACCAGTTGGCATACACATCATTCTCTCACCAAGCCAGTTTTTTAAAAATGTATTAAATAAATAAAGAAAGTTTAAAGAAAGCTTTACATTCATTATTTGTGGGAGAAACAATTGGAGATGAAACGTTCATGGTTTTGTCGGCCGTCCTCTCAGTTTCTGAGGCTGCAACACCTGTTTTTTCCAGGGAAAAAGAGGACAGTTCAAGACCTTTAATAAGAATGTGACTTAATAGGTCTGCTTCACATTTCAGGCACAATAAGTCCATGAGTAAGGAGAGATGTAAGTGTCTCTCTTTTTATATCTTAAGTGTACAGACTAACCACTCTCCATAGTGTTGTTGGAGACATTTTGAGGAGCAGCTGGAGTCACACTGGTTACTGCTGGGGTCGCTGCTGTTGGTGCATTTGATGCCTTTGGGTCTGTTGCGCTGGCAGCTGATGCTGAATTTTGGGCTTCTGTTGGCTTCCCTGCCGATGGAGATGGTGCCGGTGGTGATCCTGGAGCTAATGTCGGAGGCGTCACTGTTGTTGGTGCTGTTTATACATACATAAAAAAGATACGTACATATGCAAATAGTTGCATAAGATCTTTCAAAATAAAACCAGAGCTCCATTTGTTTCTTTAAAAATCAAGACTGTCACTATTAAAGCTTCAAAGAATTCTGGACTCTACAAAAAAAAAAAGAAATGTTGATTCTAAATTTTGACTTTAACCCGCCAATTTTTTTCCACAGAAACATGAACTTTGTTAAATAAAAAAGGCTGTCATTGACTTTGACACTGATTGAAGTATCTTACCAATAAGTTAAGGAAATAGTTCAACATTTTGGAAAATGTGCTAATGAGCTTTGACATGAGATAAGAGAACAATGCCACCGTAATGCAGTATGTGTCTGCTAACTGTAAAGCTACAGTGCTAAAGCTGGCTAGCTTAGCGTGGCAGAAAACAAAGGCTGTTAATGGAGTGAAACTGCTTGTTCTGCCACAAGATAACAAATATGTCTGCCAGTTTCTTCAGAGCTTATTATTAAACATGTTACTTAAAATCTTAGAACAGCGTATTAATGTTTAACATGGAGTTAAATGTTCCCATAAAATGCTACTGAGTCTTCTGTGTGAGAAATAATTCTGCACAGAAGAACACATAAACAGTATTTTTGTCACTCTTTCACTGTGATTGTCATTGAAAGATGCAGACAGGCCATTTTTCCATATTTAGATTGAACCAAACAGCTAAAATCCTGTTTCCATAATAAGTTTAGCTATGCTAATGCTAACTAACTACTGACTATAGCTCTATGTTGTATTCTGTGCAGATATAAAAAACAAAGGACTGCAAATTATCAAATTTAGAACTGTGCTTTAAAGCTATAAATGTATATATACTTGCATTTTTGTTCAGGACAAGATAACTGTCAGTTGTATTTTGTTACCTGTTGATTGAGATGATTCATTTGATGGATCTGATGTTACTGTAAAACAGAGACACAACAGTTTGAAATCTGTAACCATAGTCGTTCACAGAGTGGTGTTTAAAATGCCTTTTCATAAATCTTGATTAATTGCTATGGAATAAAGGTGTTCCTGCAGAATAAAATCAGTCATATGAAAGCAACACTTAAACTACTGACAGGAGTTGTGCTCACAGTCACCTGGCACTGTCAACATTGAACCACCGTGTTATCTCTTGCACTTTGCTTCTTTGCTGTCAGAGGTCAGCGCCAATAAAAAAAACTTGTAAATGTGTTTTCCAGGGATTCAGAATACTCTCATCATGATAACAGCACAATCACCTTGTCTACACAAAACGTTTCCTTTTTCTCTCTATTTTGGGTTCACAGTCGCATATTTGCATCATTCCTGTTTGGCTCGACATTAAAGCGCAGGGTCTGAGAAAAAGGCGTGCCCTTGCCCCAAGTGTCAGACTGGGAATGAGAAGTCAAGATAGTGGTGGAGGCTGTGGTGTGCTGGAGTGGATATCCTCTGCCTGAAGCATTTCTGCAGCGTGAAGCTGCATCCTGTCCCAGACACACTATTGTTGTCCCCTGACCTGCACAGCCGAGCTTCCTGTCCTCATGCTGTCAGCCATGATGCCATTCAACATATTTCACACCAGAGCAGACGCTTAAGGGCTGAACCACACGTTCCAGCAAAGACAATATGCAGCTGTCTGGCTATGCGAGTCTCATCAGGAAGTGAAGGAAGAGCTGTTTTTTAAAGACTTTTGGTCCGAGTCTCAAGTCAGGTCAATAAATCTTCAACCATTTGAAACAAATCCAAGCAGAATACAAGTATTTCATAGCAAATTTAAAGTTTTTTAAATGGTTTTAGATGAGTCTAAGTCCTAAGTCCCTATAAGTCATTAAAAAAAGGCCAAGTTGGGTTAAGTGTAACTTAAAGTAAGTCAAAAATCAAGTCCTTAAACCCAAGTCAAGCCTAAAGTGATTTTGGATTGTGTGCCAAGTCAAGCCTAAAGTGATTTTGGATTGTGTGCCAAGTCAAGTCTCAAGTCGATTAAATTGTTAAGGACAAGTCCAAGTGTGTCTTGAGTCCTTTTAGTCATTCCAGAAAAATCAACTCCAAGCCTTAAATATTTCACGGAAAGTCAACAGTCATGTTATTAGTTCTGTAATTTAATGAGACAAGTCAAAGCCAAGTTTTTAGTATTTTGGAACTTAACACACAAGTCCTACGATTAATAATGCACAAGAAAGTTGTTAAGACAAATCTTAAGCATTCAAGAGCAAATCACAAATTTCAAGTCATTTGATACAAGCTCTAAGTTAGGTTTTACAGCAAGTCTCGAGACAGTCACAAATCCTTTGAGTCTGTCGCAAAAACTTCAATTCATGTCTTCAGTATTTTGGACAATTTGCAAATTTTCTTCTCTTTTTTTTTAAGGTGGTAGAAAAGTTTGTTGAACTTGTAAAAACGCCTTTGCCTTTAGTCAGGGTGAGGGTGAGGGTGAGGGTGTTTCCTCCAGACGTTTACTGTAAAACACTGGAAGTAGATTTGGTGCCTGTTGGGACGTTTCGGTCTCAGGACAATGATCTGTTGTCTCTGTGAGAGAGGGGGCACTTCGGTTCCCACTGCCTATCTGTTGTTAGATCACCTATCTGCCCAGAGCAGAGCAGTTAAAAGTCCTTTTGGCTCAGTGCAAGGAAAACAAACAAATCAAGAGCCACCCTCTTTTTCCTTTCCTTCAACCAAGAGAAACTCATTTTTCTACTTTTGACAGCACGGATTTTTAATATCTGAGGTTTTAATCTGTGCAAATTGTTTTATGTTCATAATAAGAATAACTCTGCTCTTAATTTGACTGAATGTGTCAAAATAATAACCTCCTTAGGACATTTTTTCGAGAAAATATGAACAATGAAAGTGGAGGCATGCACGCATGCTTGTATACATTCACACAGCAGACACATACAAGCACAGACACACAGCTTATCTCAGCCTAAATGAACGGAAATGCACTCTTTGAGTGGATGTCTCTGAGGTAATGTTCAAAGTGTGAGTGTCATCTGAAGAACAGTGTGATCCTTATCTTTGCGCATACCAAATCAAAACAAAACAAAAAAAAATACAAGAAAAAATGTAGGTAAAACTTAAAAAAACATTAATCAGAACAAATTCTGCTGCACTACTCAAAAAAACATGATGTATTGTCTAACAACAATAAAAGTAAATA
>JAUZTA010000019.1:5732420-5754170 GCA_034780835.1 Ctenochaetus striatus | reverse complement strand
TACACCCTTATATGTTAAAAACATTATCTCATGTTCTGTCCTTTTTAGTGCTGTATTTTTGTAAACGTACAATAGTTAGTAAGAAGTTACACGACTTTCCGTTTCGGTGTAAATGAGCAAGGGTCTTTCAAGGAAAAAGAAAATAAATCACCTTTAAGGTCGCTCCATCCCTCCCTCTCTCTCCCTCTATCTCTCTCTCTCTGACATACTGCGTTGTGGTGGAGAATCAAGCACACTAACGGCCTGATGCTTCAGAAATGTGAACCGGCAATAACTTAGCAGATTTGACTATGAACTAATATTTTGAAGGCATATCCAAAGACTAGCAAGTGTGATGTCCCCCAAGTGTGAGCCATACATGCCTCCCCCCTGCACTCTCCTAACACTCCCCCTCCTTTTCACTCCTTCACCCTTTGCCCCTTTTCTGTGGTGGCGGGCCTTGATGAGGCTGGGGGCGAAACAGCCCCGTCGGCCAAGGTGGCGCCTGCTGCTGGCCTTCACTGGATGTTGCTGCCGCTACTGGTGCTTCCCTTGGCATCTGTGCCGTTGGTCTCCGAGGACAGGGCCTTGTTGAGGGAGTTGAGGCTGGCGTCGGAGGGCAAGGCGTCCCGCCGTGGCGGCATCCTCTCATTGATGCGGTCCAGACCCTTCGCCTCCTCAAAGCTGGTGATCTTGTGCTGGGGCGAGAAGCCTTTGATGGCTGTTGAAATGCAAGCAAAAGGGGGGGAAAAAAAAGGGAGATATCAGGATCGATTTAAGAGAGGAGAGGTAAAATGATTTAAACAAAGGGGGGCACACTTGCTCACATTCACCCACTTCACCAGATTTGGTTTATCTTTGGTTTGGTTGCTTGTTTTACTGAAAAAATGACAATATAAAGACTGCATCTGAGGAGCTGTTTGCTAATTCAACCGCAAGTCATCCAAGAAAAATGAGAAACTTATTGGCTTTTTAGCTCTAACAAAAACCACATGATGCTGATCCCTAAAGACCTTGCTTTAAAGGAATAGTTTGACACTTTGGAAAATGAACTTATTCTCATTTGTACATAGAGTTAGAGGGGTTAGGGTAAGAAGATCAGTTGCTTAGAATAAATATGAGGAACTGGGATGCAGCCAGTGTGACTCTATCTAAGGGCACTTCAGACTAAAGTAGGTGTTGCAGCTCATAAATGTACATGTTGAATTATGTGTTTAATTTGTTAAAACAAACTGCAAAGTGTGTTGCTATGTGGCTTTAAATGCAGCGTTACATCCTGGCAGTGTACTAACAAGTCAGTACATTTTGCTGGATGTTAGCATAGTTAGGCTAACCAGCTCCTATGTACAGTGTTATGTTTAGCAAACACACTTATCCAACTCTATGCAAGGAAATGAATAAGCATATTTCCAGAAAAGTCGGACTATCCCTTTAACTGAACATTAAAACTATAAGTATGATGAGACACAAACCTTCACTATTCATTAGCATACACTAAGTTTTATCTGTTGATATAATAGTTCAATGTGTTCTGTTTTTAATGGACAGTAGCAGGTATCAAACAGCACTACTTACATATGATATAATACCACTTATTTCTATAAAATGACAACACACTAACACCACTTATCAGAAGTTTTATAGCTATATGACTACACAGACAAAGGATTAAATATAATCCTTCTAAATCTAAAGAGGGCGCTGCTGGCATCAGGGTCAACAGGTTTTCACTGTGCCATCAATCCATGCTGTCACTGCTAACTGTGAAAATACATTTACAATACAGGACCAACTCATGGCCATGTTATGTAGCTACCTTGTAGATCTTTAACATTACATGCATTCTACGTCTACATGAGTTTAAAATATGGCTAATGGCAAAAATATATTTTAAATCAGGCACATTTCAGAACACCTGAGGACCCCAAACATCCAGATCGCCCAATCACGTCACAGATTAAAAAAAAACGACAAAAGGGGAGAAGGAGAATGATAAAAAGAGACAAAAAAGAATGAGGGGAGGAAAAAACAAAACAAAACACTGGAGTGGAGCCCACTGAGACATTCACTTCCACAAAATAGAACCACGTTGAGACTGAGCTCACGTACAAAGACACTACAGAGGTACTTGGGGTGCTAACGACTTGTTTAGTCTGCTTGGAGCATGCAGCAATTAGGGGGTTCACTGGGGGTTATGAGGGGTGGAGGTCACAGTGAGGTTTAGTCTGGAGTTTAAAAACACAAAAAAGTCATTTTCGATTAAACTGAACAATGGAATTAGGAAAAACATGGCAGCTAGTTTATCAAAAAAAGCCACTGGAATAATTGAAATTAGGCTAATTTGGTACGATGGTGCAACATTTAGCAACTCACTGCTGTTTTGCTTAAAATCAGTGGGACATTTTCTGCATCATTACTCCAATATTCAGCTTGATCGAGTCTCATTTCAGGTGGTTTTTAACTAAAAGAAAAATATCTAAAATTTTGTTACTTCCACCTTTCATTAAGGCTGGGGGTCTTAATGGTGATAAAAACTATGATTGCAGAGAGGATGACCCTTAACTAGAATGAGATGGGAGGGTTATCATTTTAGAGGACAATTTGGGGGGATGTGGAGAGGGGCATGATGGGTAGCATTGTTGTGTTGCTGCATAGCACAGGTCAGACACAGGTTATTAGCAGCTCACAGGAAAGAACACGACACAGCAGGGCCACAGAGGATCCACATGGAGAGAGAAGCAGAGAAGTGTCTCCACACTACAATAGACTGTCATCTACGGGGCTAAGAAGGAAATACTGGACAATTCCAACGTAAATAGCAGCTGGCAAACTACTATTTAGCTCGCAGTTGAGGTTGTTCTTGCGCCAAAGGCGAGGTCAATATAAATTATATTAGGGAGAATCCAATTTGGATTTGAAAGCCTCCTGTGGAGTGTTTGTCTCTGCTAATTCAGATTGAACTCTGAAGAAAAACTGTAGTGTTACATACCAATACAACAGCAACAACAATGCACAACTGCTTCAGTCATTTCAAAGGGGAAATACTATTATGTGCTTTCATAGCAAGACTTCACTGTATTGTGTGAGGGCAGAGCAGGGGGTGCACTAGTTCTCTAAAGTAAGAGATAAACCACACAAGTGTGTGACCTACTATACCAATGAATAAAGACTCTATCTGACTTTATTAATGTATTTTATGCAAAACTGCTGTTTTCTTGTGTCTATGTTCGACAGAAAAAGAGCTATAAAACACTGCAAGACTGCTTGATTCTGGATTTTAGAGGCTGATGATGATGATATTGATATTTGTGAATTAAAATAAAACAAGTGATTAATAGCTTTACAAGTTACCTAAAACATATTTAGTCACTTCTCTAACCTATTTTTTGTTACTTATTGGCCAACACCAACATTTCTACAATAAGCTAACAACAGCCAGTATATGGGTCAGGCCAATTTAGCGCTCTACCTCGAACGGATGCATTATGTTGGTCCAGGTGGTGCCTCGGTATCTGGTAAGAGCTCAGTATAGCTGCCAGATGACCCGATGATAACCATATATTTACACCTCCCACATTATGTGAGTGTGAATCTGCATTTGTTCAAGTGCAATCTCTATGCTGAACCTGGATCGTCTTTTAACTATTCATAAAAGATACATAATCAGTGATTTTAACCAAACAAAATGGTATTATTGCTTTTTGTTTAGACTTGTAAAATACAGTAAATGTGTAGGATTTCTTTGGGAAATGCAAAAATACATTATCTGAGTTTTATGTAATGTAATATTTGCTTTGCACTCACTCAAAATCACAGTTCGATCTCTGTGATTTTGAAATCTGTGCTATGAAAAACCATTCCCCTTTAAAACAGGTGTGACCACAGGATTTCCTAATTACTTACTTCTTTTTTTTTTCTATGTTAATACTATGCCACATTTTGTTAGCCCAAACACCCAACACACTCTATTCAAGCACCAGCGAGATGGATGAAAACCCAGCGGAGCCCCCTGTCTATTGCCATGAAAAGCAACAGAAGAGGGCAGCCAAACCCATTTACCTTCGTCAGCCTCAATAGCTTCAATAGTAGCTGAAGAGAAGAAGAGGGGGGTTGCAAAACGAATGAGAGAAGTGAGCAGAGGAGTTCAATTTGTCCCAGGAACAAGTCAATGAGCAGCAAAGACAGCCAATGCCGACAACAAAGGTTAATGTCATCTCCACATTTTATGACAAAGGACACATGGATGTTAGCGAAGAGGGGAGAGGAGGAAGAGGAGAGGGGTGAACTTTAGCTTTTTTGATGAGTTCCAGAGCTGTAAAGGGAAGGTGACACATGTTTGTGGCAGCGAACGACCTCATGGAGAGGATTGCATCTTTGAGGTAAACTTTGAAAAAAATGTCTGACAAAGGAATCAATGTGGTGATAGAAATAAATGAATTCTGCGGGGGAACCGACAGTGACAACAAATACAACACGTTAAAGCTGTAACTGTATTGGTTCTTTATCAGTGGGCAAAAATGGAGGAAGGGGAGTTGAAAGAGGACGAATGGAAAACAGGGATAAAGGTTTATGTGGCTGTGTGACTATGATTTTTTATGGCTTAATTGTTAATGTAGAATCGAAGCGTTGTGTACACATGGAGCGGCGTTACTGTCGTGTCGTGTGCAACATGAAGAAGCATCTGGAACTGCAGGACTAGCATCTTTTGATACGAAATATCAAAAATGCTGGCTTACTTTAGTGAAGTGTGAGGGGGAGGGGAGAAAGACCTTCGGTGAGATAACCACTTACCAATTTTGGTTACAATTCATCCTTGAGATCATAGATTAACATACAGGTTACAGTACGACTGTGTAAATCAGCTTTCCACAAAGACAGGGATGAGGCACAAAGTACCAGCTCTACTGAAGTCTACAGAACATACTGTCATGAGGATGAGAATAAATTACAAAAAGGCACGAGAGCAACATACTGTAAACAGAATGGTTGATGGGGTCAACATTGCAGTAGAAGCACACTGGCGTTTGCCTTCAGGAAGGGGAGCAGTGTGATTCTACCGATGTTGCAACAGGAATCTCTGAACATCACTCTACCTTCACTGGGGTTCTCTTTGGTCTCAGCTGCATCGAAACGGCTTAAAAACAAATACTCTTCAACCTCCGTGTTCATATATATATATATGCTCATCTTTAGCACCATCACTTTCATGCAAGTCATCAGCAGAAAACACAATTTTAGTGGTTTTAACCCCAAAAATACTTAAAAAATATAGCTAATTTTGGGCTGAAAGCTTCGTGCAGTAGATGGTATTTATGCTTCCTATTTATTTCCATTACATATGCTCAATTCTTTGTGTGCAAAGTTTTTGCTTGTTACTTAATTTCCCCAAATGTAAAAGGAATGTGAAAGTAGCCGTCTTTTAAGCTTAAATCAGTGAGGCTGAAGTAGAAAAACTAGTCCCTCCCTCCTCTAATTGAGATAAGCAGTATCGCATACTTTGTCCAGATGTTCTTTCGTTTAACATCCTGTGCAGTTGGACCAATATTCTGTCATGTTTGTTAATTTCTCGGGCTGTACCGAATAGTTTGAAGCTTCTAGGCTGAGTTTATATAACTGACATTTGAAATCTAAATCACCATTCAGCTGCACAGGCCATCGCACGAATTACAGGGTTTTAAGTGTTTGGTGGGTCGGACGGGTTAGGTGAGGGGACAGATGCAGGCAGGCAGCTGCTGATGAATGTCGGGGGTAGATGGGAGCCTCTGGAGAGGGTTTTAACTTTTTTTTTTTTTTTTTAACCTTTTGGGATTAAAAAAGAGGTTTTACCTTTACTTCAACCTTTAAATGACAACAAACATTTAAATCTCTGCCTGTGTGAAAATCTCAAAAGAAGCTTCAAATGTCAAAACACGACATTCGGCACAGCCCTGGTAATTTAATACATTAAAACCTAAACCAAGAGTTTTTGTTCTCTTTTAGTGAAACTGTGTGATTATCAAAATAAAAAAAAAACACATACTTCATATTAGAAATGAAAAGTTAAGTTCAGTTCCACAGACTTTGAGGTTTTGCTGTTGTAGCCTCTCTGAGAAGCTTTTAGTGGCTAATGTTAGCAAACTTTTGTGACAGACGATATTGAAACAGTTCATTGACTTCTTTAATAAACAAGACTGGTGATTCTAGGACATGCTGAAGTACATCCTACTGTAAAACATAACGCAAAATGCCTATACTTTCATATGGTACCTTCAAAGTGAGGCTGTATGTTTAAATATAAAGATATGAGATCTTCTTTTTCATGTCAAAACTGTGGCTTAGTGAAATTGCTAGCTGATGTCGTGTGAGACCCGGTGAGAGGAGAGGGAAGTCATTTGGATTTCTGCTTTATTTGTAAATGAAAAGGGAGACAGCAGTCATCCTCCTTTCATTCACAGTTGGTCGTGTCAATTCCAATTCATCCATTAAAATCGCAGAGAGCCCCGTCTCTATTCTGACGGAGCTTTGCTAACATGAACGACTAGCTCTCGAATGGACAATAAAATGACCATTTTCTGTCAGGAGTCCAAGTAAATTTGAAGTGTTTGTGAAGGCGTTTCCAGAAGGCCTTCACTTCCCTGCCGCAGCAGCTTGTCAAACGCATTTCGGGAATGCTTGGAATTCAACATAAGAGGGTGGACTGAACGCTAAAATCTCTCACAAAAATGAAAAGGAAGGAAATAAAACAACACAACAGAATACTTGCACAACCGATTATACCTGCAGTTTCTAGGGAGAAAGGAGAAAGAAAAAGATACAGGTAATATTTGAGATAAAACCAGTGGAATACAGAGAGTGACGGGGACGGGACGACAGGGTTTTAATGCGAGACATCAGGAAGGAGACACTTTCCAGAGGACAATGGGATAAAGAAAAGCTGCTGAGAGTATATGGCACTGTCGGGAAACTGCAGGAAATACAACTTAATGTTTTATAAGATATCTATGTAAACAGTGCACTTCATTTAAGTTGAAAGGAAGCACTAAAGAGCAGCTATTATGGCTTAGCAGTAGTTACTAGCATGCAGTATAGAGACGGTACTAAGTGAAGCTGCTGGATACATTTAAATACTCTTACAGCATTACTCTGATACAGCAATTTAAAATTTCCAGGAGCGTCGCAGCGGGGAAAGGGAAGAAGTTTATATACACAGTATCCCCTAAACACTGAGCTAGCACTTTATTCAGGGTATTGCTGCGTAAGGGGAATTTATGTGTGTGTGAGAATCCGTTCTGGGGGCCAAAGCTGGGGGTCTCGGGGTACTTGGTGACACTCTTACCATTCTGCAGCTTCTCTTTGCCACCCGACAGCACTCCGCTTGGTAGCATGCCTGTTGGGGTCAGTCCCTTCAGCGTCAGCACGCTCTCACTCTCCTCTCTGAAATATCAACACAAAAATATGTTATTTATCTGACCAGGTGTCATTCCCTTAGAGCTTATTTTGTAGTAAAGCAACCGGAGGCATTCAATTTAGCAATATATCTACTAAATGACAAAATATTTTATACAAAATTATGTTGGAAATTTAAGCTTTCAGAGGTTGCAAAAGTTGATTTTTTTGTGCCCATTAGGAGGCAGCGGAACAAGCTGAAAATAGAGCATTAAATTTTATCACCTTATAAAGTTAATGTCGTGATATGTCAGCAAAGAGTTGCGTATTTATGTATCCAGGAGACATGCTGCAACATTAGTTTTGATGTAGAGTTGAGTTTCCCTCCACCTGAAAGAATTTCAGTCCAATAATAATCTGCTTTAACTCTGTTTTGGTATTTTTAGCTGCTAAATGATTCACTACATGCAAATGCAGCTAGTTGCTAACTCTGTTTCTTGATGCTGGGCAGATCATGTACAGTCAACTTATCAGACTTGTTTTAGTACAAAAAGTTAAGAGCAGTATGACTAAATCCTAACGCTAAAATTGCAGACTGGAAATGAAAACAATAAGCTAAAGAGGCTACAATGTGGGACAACTCTCTGTGGGGGCAGCGCTAAAAATGAAACCTTTCACATTACACAGAGACATTTGACCTTATGCTCACGTAAAAAAGTGAGTGGTGCAGTTGTAAACATTCACTTCCACCTCTTGTAATGGAGTAGTCTTTAAGGCAAGAGGACAGTAATAGAATAATAAAATAGAAAAGGAGATGCCCTTTTTTTCTTCTTCTTCTTCTTTTGTTTTTTACATGTTTCCATACCTGAGCACAGAAAATACCCTGGCCATCTTGCCAATGGCACGGATCTTGTTGCGAATGACCTCCTTGCGGGCAGAAGCTGTGGCACCTGAAGGGGTCAGAGGTCAGAGG
Organism: Ctenochaetus striatus; assembly: GCA_034780835.1. NCBI lineage: Eukaryota > Metazoa > Chordata > Actinopteri > Acanthuriformes > Acanthuridae > Ctenochaetus > Ctenochaetus striatus. The sequence goes on along the minus strand of JAUZTA010000019.1, from coordinate 5,745,853 downwards.
TCAGACACGGTCATGCAAACTTTGACTCATGTACACCAAACCATGTCCTAAGTAGGAGCAGTCTAGACCGGATCATCTGTGTTCTGGATGCTTGTTTCAACCTCTAAATGCCTTTAAAAGACCCATGTTCTCAGACACAGCATGTCTTTTGGACTGAGTTTTTTCTGGTTTTATTTAGTGTGTAAGATGAACACAATGCAAACACAATGTAGTACTGAAGCCTCAGGTTCATCATACAGAAGTCTAAAACTATTCACACCACAACAGCAGGGTAATTCTCAGCATTCAGTGGATTCATGCCGCCTGTCTGCATTGCACTAGTTTGCATTGTAGCAGCAGTCTGTATCTTAGTCTTAAACAGAAGTCCCTTTAACTGCTATACACTATTTTCCTCAGGTAGTCCTTGAACATTAACATCCTTGTTACATCATGCGTAAATATCCTGGTCCTTGTCCAAACATGTCCCTTTCAGCACATTCGATGAGCGCACTCTATATAAATTTTCCTGTGCCGTGTTTTGGTCACTGAGACTCGAACAGGATTTTTCCTGGACTGGAAAACAAAACTTTGTTTAAGGGGGGGACCGTTCTGCTGGATAACAGTTTCAAGGCCCCAGGGAGCCATGCTGGAAAATGCATGAGCATGAAGGATGGAAATGGAGCTGATGTGTGGTGAAAGGCTGGGTAAAGGAAAGAGCTGACAGTCTCATCGAGCTCAAGACTCTTCCTCTGATCCTCACTTGAATCAGTACTTCATTTTGAAAATATGTTTCTCCACAGTATTGATTTCCTGTAATGGCCCTGCTCGTTTTAATGTGTGCAGCAAAATACATTGATTGGCTAATGAGAATGACCTTTAAATTTTATTTTTTCATGTTTGGCTTTGGCTGAAGCAGGAGCATTTGTTGTAATATAGCTGACACATCTGAGTGGAAATCAATTAAAATGACATCAACATAAAGACTCTTCAGCCGCGTTAGAGTGTTAGTTGACAGACTTACAGAGAGCAAGCACTGGCCAAAGTCTATCTACCTCTGCACACACAGTTAGGGCCCATGTTTGTACCTTTTTTGGGGGGATATATTAGCTGTCCTTCTCATGAAACACCCCCAGAAGAGAAGACAAGAGAAAGGACAGAGATCAGTGGATGGCTGTAGAATGTAAGAGGAGGCGGCAGAAAGGGGGGTCGAATGGCGGAAATAAGAGGCGAGAAAGCACAACAAGTGTAAAAGAAAAAGCGATGCCTTGAACACAAAACTCTGGAAAACATAGAAAAGAGAAATTAGATGAGGAAAACAAAAGTAGTGACCACATCACAGCATGAAAAAGTGCGAAACAAAGAGGGAGAGAGAGGAGAATGAGAGAAATATATAATAAAGTGAGTCTAAAATATCAACAAAACGGCAGATAATAAAGATAAAGAGCAAGGCAACAAAAGGATTAACACAGATTATAAGGGCAAAGAAAAGGAAATTATGAGTGAAAAGGACAAAGAAAAGTACAATCAAAATGTCAACATAGTGAAAATTAACAAAATATGAGTGGAAATGGCTGCAAAACTGAAGAGAGAAATTAGCTTGAGTAGAAAGAAAAAAGTGAAGGCAAAGGGGAAGGAAGTGTGACAATAACGTGAATCCACTGGAGACGCTGGAGAGTGAATGAGATGGTGGAAGATGATAAGATGTTAGAGAACGGCCATTTATTTGAGGGACTGTGCGATGTTTCGAGCTGTTCTACTGTCCTAATCAATATAAAACTTGTTTTTAAAACCTATCCATATCCGATGATTAATTTGAACTCAATATCTATCAATTTGCTGAGCAGATACCATTTAAATAGTTTCCATTATGGTTAAAATCCAGCGACTTCCTGACACCCCACCCCTGGGTGTTGTTTATGGAGTCAAACTGTGTGCATCAGTAAACACAAAGTGAGAGGATGAGGAGGCGGAGGGAAGGACTGCTGAGATCATTTCCTGTTTGGCAGTAAGGGGTGGGGCACAGGGGAAACTTGTTCATCTAATTGCAGATAAGCTGTGACCGGGGATCAAACCGATGACTTCAACTTGCCACTATTACATGACAATAAAACACATGACTTCTGTTTGACTCACTGAACAGAAGGTCTTGGACAACTTAACGCCTCGAATTATTGTTTATTTTTGGTATTTTAATGCTTTTGAGAGGTCAAATTGTGCTGTTTTTAGACTTTTTCAGGGTTTCTAAGGATTTTTTGGACACCCTGGGCATCTGAAGCAAGTATTTTTTAAAAGTCTTCTCTACAGTGACTCATCGGTTTGGCTGTGTCATGTGCCAACACTCTTTGGACTGTCCACGTGTGTGTTGAAGAATATTTAAAAAAAAAAAAGAATTATACTTCAACTGACTCTTCTGAAAATTGGGCAGGGCGGCCATGTCGTGTGGAAAAACACAAGAAATATCCGTGTGTGTGTTTTTGTCTGAAGTTTTAAATGAGTGTGTCTCTGTGACTCCTATTAGGAGAGGACTCCCTCTAGTGGAAGTAAGGAAAACTGCAGTCAGAACTGTTGCGGTTGCCGCCCGTTTGACGAGCTTACCGTCCAGCTCTTCGTCAGTCGTCAGCTCATCATTGGAGCAGATGCTCAACACGTTCACCAGCATCTCAGTCACTGCAAAGGAATAAAGGAAACACATCACACATTACTGAGTTATCTTCAAGAGCACATATTCAACCTAATAAGAGTGGTTGTGTGAAGAGGTCCAGCCATATAAAGTCACTTGGTGCTGGTTAGACGGACAAAGATTCACCCAAGTGACCCCTGCAGAGGGGGTCAATCACTGACCTTGTAATGCCGGTATGGAGGGTCACTTTTAAAATAGGCTTCCTGAAGTGAGTGTGTCAGTCGTCGTTATGTGTGATGAACTGACACAGATGTGCCACAGATATGACAGAAGGGCACCTTAAACTCAATGAAACCAAACGCCTGGAAAGGTCTTCAAGGCAGGGGAGGGAATTCAAACCTCTGCTCAAGTTGCACTGACTTGTACTTACCGCTGATTTACAGTAGGCAGGCCCTTAAAACAAGCCTGTCTAATTTAGTACGAGAGCAGCTTTCTGACCAATAAATCCTATTTATGAACAATAGGTGACTTTAAAGCGCAGACTGTTAGTGCTGCGTTTTTCTTTTATTGCTGACTCAGAGTACTGAATGTTCGCCTCAAACCTCGCTGCAAACAGCATTTAGTGAAAGTGTTGCTGCTAATGTTCTCAGTTCCTGTGTATTACATCAAATGCATGCTGAGTAATGTATGCGTGCTCACCTTTCTCCCCGACAAAGGGCAGGGACCAGGTGAAGACGTCCATGAAGTTGGGCAGCCAATAAGGGTGAGGTGAGCAGTTGAACTGCCGGATGTTCATCACATTGTTCTCGTACTTCAGCACGGCCGCTGAGGAGGAGAAGAGAAGATGAGGGTGAGCGGCTGTAAGAATATTTTCAAAAGTGTAACGTCTGATGTAATGAAGTCTGCTGTTTCTCTGGTTCCTGAATCGTAAGATGTGCATATCGTAATAAACGCTGAAAATAACAACATCTGTCATTTCATCGGACAAAGTCTCATTTAGTTCATGGCAACCTGAAATCAGGATTTGAGTTTGTACTTAGACAGACCAAGAAAAAGCCTCAGATCTCATTAAGGTCCAGATCCATTACCAGACTTCATCCTGTTCCCAACCACCACTTAGAAATGCTGAGTGGTCTCAACAGCTTTTATATACCGAGACACATTTCCATTTGTTATTTTCACCATTTATTGCTCAACAGAGAGTTACCCACAAAGTGCTCAGTCTATAGCACCGAGAAAATGAGCATGGTTGTTGTTTATGATCGTCCTGTTGCTGAGAAGCTAACAGGATACACATTTAAAGGAAATATCCAAAGAACGGTTAGGAGGACCATTTTGGATATAAAACTATCCATAAAATTAAAAGTTATTCTTCACTTATTGTAAAACTTTTTTACTAAACTGGTGATTTGTTTCTTGAGACAGTTAGTTCAGACGATCCCTTAGGGGCTGAAGCAGTTCTTCTTCTTTCTTCAAACAAGTACAGAAAAGGGAAACGCTCCATAATTAATATTAGAAAAGTTTTAATTTGAAAAGTTCTTGGTTGTTCTTGTTTTTTTTTACCCTTCCTGTTAATGATTTACTAGCTGGAGGTGCTGTACAGACGTGTGACTCAAAAAAAAAAACAACAAAAAAACACTCAATTTCTACAGAGCTCCATTTGGCTAAAAAAAATATTGAGAAAAGCATAAAATGGCCAAAACGTTGTTATCAACAACGAGGTTGAACTAAAATCTGGATGTGACTCAAGATCTTGTCAGATGCTGTCAGTCAACCTCTGGGTGAGGACAGTAAATAAACAGATCCAGCAACAAACAACCTACACAAAGACATTTTTAGGTGATGTATTATCATCAGCGCTTGTCAATCTCTCACTCTGACAGAAGGACTAATATATATGCAGAGACGCAAACTGAGATGTGTAAATTCAACCTACACGAGCATCAACATGAAGGCAGCCCTGGATTCAAGGTAAGTAGATAAATAAATAAAAATCAATCAATCCCCCCCTTTTTCCCCTCTGGGATATTTCCTCCATGTATTGATTGCTGCCCCCCTTTGCTAAAACATGTCTGTCATCACAGGAACATATGGCTCAGCACTTGGGCTCAATGAGGCTGAGCACTTTTCATTAATTAACAGAAAACCATCAGTTTCTGGTGAGGAGGGAGGGAGAGTAGCCACCGCCAGGAAGCCAATGTAATGACAGGCAATGCTAGTAATAGCAATAAACTCTGTTTAAATGCCATTTAAGATCATACCAAGTGTCGTTTTTAAAACTTTTAGAGCATCCACTAAGATTTTTGGATGACTGATGTAATTTTCTATGATGTCATCCCCCTAAAAAAAAAAAAAAATCCTCTTAAAAAAATTTGCAGTTTGATTAAAGTGATTTGCTAAAAGGGCTGCCTCCTTCAATTAAATCAACCTTCTTTAATGAATAAAACTAGTTTCTTTAGCTTAATGCATGCACAGATATATCTGTATGCCTGTATTTACAGCCTGCCTCTCAGTTGGCAGTCTGGCTCGATGTTCCACCCACAGTGCAATCCCATTGGCTACACCTCATGAGTACAGCCAATCAGCACTTGAGGCTCCAGAACTTTGAATGTCAATGTTATGCTTTGAAGCATCAAACTATCTGGTAAAATGGGAAATGGGCCGCTCTTATATAACTTTTCCAGTCTATTTACCACTCAAAGCACTTCACAATACATTAAACATTTACCCGTTCACAAACATTCATACCTCTGCTCATCAGAAGCACACTCACTCAACTGCAATTTGGGAAACTTGAGCAATTTGAGGCTCAGTATCTCGCCCAAGGACACTTTGACAGACAGACTGGAGGAGCCAAGGACCACAACCACCGACCTTGTGATAAGCTGACGACCTGCTCAACCTCCTGAGTCACAGCCCCCTCACAAGCCAAGTCTAATTTTACACACATTCTGACATGTAACCACGAGATGCAAACCTGCTTTTGCCATCATTAAAGCGTTTCCTTTTACGTTGCTTCGAATGCTAAAACATTTCAAAATCAATTTTAAGAATTTAAAGAAATAACTCAACTTTCAGGAAATTGTTCATCTCATCACAAACCTTTTTAGAAATGTAATTATTGGCTCTCTTATATGGTACAACCTGCAGCTGGTTAGGTTAGCATGAAGACTGGGACACTAACCACATCACAATGCCAACAAACTCCTTTCAAAGGATGCAGAATAACATTTAAAAAATGAATAAAAGCAACAAAACAAATAAGCTCTGAGTTGTGTGATTAACTCAAGTCATTCCAGTCATGTTACAGCACATTAAGAAATGCAATTTGAAACCAATTTCACCCCTCAGGATGCATTTAGCCTATTTCTCATCGTGCAACACTGAGTATATCAGTTTATTTTACAGAAATGTGTTATCATAATCAGTTGGTCTCTGTGTATTGCTGACATAGAAACCGCCTCCCAAACACTGACCACAGCATGCCCCATGTGACCTCACTCATGATTAAGGCATAGTGTGAACGTGGATGCTGAGGAAAACATGAGAGCCGCCAAACATAAATATATCTAGGCTGTATATAGAAGTCGCAGCCTCTCTTAAACACAAGGCCAGACTGGTGGCCCAGATCTTGGGAAAGCGGACACCGTGGTTGGGTCACCGTGGAGGAGGGGGGGGACTTTCCTGCCTCGGCCTCTTTGGGGTCAGTAATAGCAAGTCATCAACCCTGGCATCCCAAGCAGCTATAACCTTGGTAGCAACACAAATCAGGTCAGAAAACATCTTGCTAGGCCGGGGTTTGCCCAAGTGTGTGTATGCATGTGTGAGTGTAATCAATGAGGCAAGGTAATGTATGTATTGCAGTAATGCAATCAAACTGGTCTCTTAAGTATGGCAAAGCATTGCACTTTACTGCTGTCATCTTTCATCCCAGGCTGCTCAAATGGACACACACACACACATCCTTTAACACAAACAGACAAATCTCCTGCAGGGGAACATCCATATACTGTGTAATTAATGTGGCATTAATATCAATATCAGCAAAACACCGCACGGTCCAATAAGAAGAGCATTGCATTGCTCTGACACACTGCACTCAGACGGACACAGTGGGTGTTTATTGGTGTGCGTCGGTGTGCATGAAAGCAGTCGCACGTGTGGGCAGGCGTTGCATAAACATCACATACTGCATAAACATGGTCGAGGCACTTGATTGAATGCAGCCATGGAAGCCCAGAGGGAAAAAAGGCAGAGCGGGGGAGAAGGTCAGCTCCCCTGCCGTCGCTCCTTCAAATCAGATTCCCTTTAAAGGAACAGAGACACCCGACAGCCTCCCCCGCGCGAAACAAAACAAAACATGCTCGCCGAGCTCTGGGTACGTGCAGGTCAAGGCCCACTTTCTTCTTTTGGATATTTCATTAAACATGCAGATTAGGGTGACAGGAGCAGCACTTTGCTTCCCTATTATCAGAGCAGTCATTACCGCAAATGCACAATTATATGCAAAGTTATTTCTCCTGCAGCAGGAGGGCACAGATCTTGTGGCGCCCAGCTGTAGATTCTGTTTTTCCAACTCCACTGCTAATCTGAACATTGCATGGCAGCCACTAGATGTCTCTGCTGCTCTGGTGGTGGCGGACGGGGTAGTTGAGGCCAAGCCTGCTGCCACGGTAACACAGATATTGCGAGGTGACGCCCGCTCATTAATTATTCATAAGGGAGTGCCTACAGCCGGTTTCCCCGGTAACGAGGACTGTTAAATCTGCTTTGAGATCAAGGGGAGATTCCCACTGTCCTGCCCTGACGCTTAATGCTGACTGCATATCTGCCCTCTTGTATCAAGTTCCACTGGATTAGTATTCCATGCCAAACGTTCAGACCTCAGTCCATTACACTAACTGCCCTCTATTTCCATTAGATGTCAGACAAGTGGATGGCAGGGAATGAATATAGTCCATGTGCAGTTGGGCTATGCATAAATGGCTTCCAATGATTTTCAGTTGATGAAGTGATGAGACCATTTGTTGCACTTCTGTCAATGTCCGTGTCCTGTTTGCATAAGGAAAAGGTTCGGACATGATATTTTGTCACGCATGGCAACTCAGAGTCTACTTGTTTGATTTTTCTGGAGCTTTTAACAGCATTTGACTCATCAGTGGATTGATGTGGTTTTTGAAATCAACCTTATTTGGTCTGAAAGTAAAATATTTTAACTGATTGTCAATTTGCTCGCCTTCTTGTAGATTCCAATTGCATCTCATGGTCTTCCTCAGATAATGGATTTACTCTTTTATATTTCAATGTGAAAAAACATCTTAATTCAAGGTCCATTTTATATCTTTCTGGTCTTATAATTCCATCTAACAGCCCTTCACAGTGAATGAAAGAGGCATCTTTTGTTTTAGTTTGAAAATAAAGGTATTTTAAAGGTTGTTTTGGATTTGAAATTTTTACAGTTTTTTTTAAAAAAAACCCCAAAAATATCTTTAAGTCCAATTACTTTTCTGACTCTTCAAACTGTATCTCATGTTCTTCAATGGACCGAATCTTCTCAGCTATCTTCTCACTTCTTAGTAAAAAAATGGTATTTTGATGAGTTTTCTTACTAAAAAATATGACAAAAAAACAGAACCATGTTTCTACTCAATAAGCAAAACTGAAATTTAAAAATAACAGGATCACAATAATACTCACATCCAACATTAGTACTTAGATATAAACCCCATCCCTGAGCACAATGTATACCAGAATGGGGTTTAGATCTCAGTCAGTATGGAGCAAAAATAGCCTTTCCTGCATAACATTATATCTATCTCTTTATTTCTGATGCGCTGTGAAAAGTTTTGTAATTGATCCATAAAGGGAAGCCCAGCCATGACACCCATGTGATAACAGATGGGTGGGCATCTGCATCTTGCCGGCACTCGTGACGAGGGGGAAAAATGAATTCCCTGCTGTGCTGGCGTCACCGCTGCCCTCGCTTCCATCCTGCTATTTATTCCAGTGGCAGGGCCAGGAGGAGCCAATCTCCCCACTTCATTTCCTTTCTCTTCAAAACACCTTTCTCCACTACTTACCGAGCAGCGCACAACGGCAGGAAACGGCGTAAAAAAACGAACAGTTTGACCTGTGATTGAACTGAGCGACGTTCCCACCCTTTCTCTTCCCGAGAGCACATTCCTCTTTTTAAAATTAATTCAAGTTTCCACCCCATCAGTCCATTGCTGTTTCCACCTCATCAACAAACAATAACACAAGAGAGGAACAAGACATTAATTTGGTTATATAAAGTTTAACAGGTGTGTGATGGATCGAGCCCCACCGATCCTTCAATGTCTCCGGGGTGAAATAACAGATTAGCATCAACAGCATCAACGGCTACAACTCTGTCATTTTGCTACTACTTCATCCAAACACAACATGCATTACAATTCAGTTTGTTGGCTTTAGGGACCAGTCAATAATGATGCAGCAGAAAACATTCCATTAATACAAAACCGCAAGCAATCTCCAAAGTGTAGAACTGCCAAGTACACCCCCTTACTCCTCACCTCCCTCTCTGTACTGCAGTCACTTCAGGACTCCAACAGTAAAAACCTCAAACAGTGAAAACTGCTAAATCACTGCTGCTGTGTTTTCATTTAACTCTCTCCCTCGCCAGCTCTGGGGTGCAGGGGTCAACGCTGCGATGGACAGCTGGTCAGCGCCTGACACTTACTGCAAGGCCAACAGTTTAACTTGAAAGTAAAAGGAGTGATGGGTGGCGTCTTGAAGGTGGACTTTATATTTTAGAATCACATCCTGGGCATCATTCATGTGCTTCTTATCCTGACTCAGCCACAAGTTCAATTTACGTCTGGTGGCGGGGGAGTTTTTCATTGCCTGTTTGTTGTGCCTTGTAGATCTCCTCCGCCTCCTCCTCTCTGACGGGAGGTGCACTTCTCCTTATATATTTTTTTCCTCCCACGTGCAAAGGTCTCATTGGTTAATCTGGCCAACTCCCAACACTATATTGATGGGACCTGCTGATGCCTCCACCCTCCCCTTTAAGATTTATGGGCCCACTCAATTGGCAATCAATCACAGGACATGCTCAGTGGGCTCCCAGCTCCGGCAAGAAGCTAAGAGCAGACCAATTCATTACAGAAGCTCTGGTCCCACCGGTGAACCCCACCCACATGACTGATTAGAAGAGCATCAACGGGACTGATAGGACTGTATTGGTTAGCTGTGCCTGCTATGTGGAATTGTGTAACTGTGGGAGGAAAATAACATCAGGCAGAGTCAAGTAAATGATTGATAAAGTGAATTTGGAACCAAGTAATTACATAACCACAACTTGTGAAGTTTTAAGAGCTTAAACATAAAAATCTCTGGCAAGACCTGAAGCTTCAAGGATGTTTATTTGCTCGGGAATTGCTCCTATTTTTTTCTCTGCTATTATATTTGTATTTTCAGCCAAAGATCTATCTTGCGATAGAAAGTTTGTCTCATTTTCGAGCAGGCATTGAATGATGAGAGGAATAAATAACATGTCGCCCAGGTAGGATGTATCTGTCTACCTGGATGGCTTCTGTCCTAAAAACAACCACAAAGAAATCTTTTTCTTTCTGATAAACACTCTAACTCTGTGAGGCGTTTTTATCCGCTGAAGGTCAGCCAGTTGCTGCTTAGACCAGTTGCGGGCCAAATCATTTTAGATCTTTTGACTGTTCCATATTGAGCCCAAGAGGTGCAAATGATTTGCCAGGCAATTGGTTGCCAAAACTAAAAACAACAAACGCCTGACATCACTTTGTTTGTTTGTTTGTATTGTGTTGTGTTGACTGTGAGCCCTAGGAAGATTAGTTGGCATGGAACAAATGGGGTCCTAATAATAAACAACAAACCAGACAGGCGAAGTGCCACACTGTTTCATGACTATCCTTATGGTGCAGGGAAGGAGGCATGAAGGCAGCTCACAGGGGAAAGAGTAAACAAATGCAACCTAATCTCAGATCAGAAGAACACACCTACAAACGGGCTTAAAAGGAAACAAAAGAGATCAGCCCTTACTCCCTTGTGTAATATACTCTACATACTTATGGCATTTCATCATGAGAGGAATAACAAAACAGCATGCAGCAGCAGCATCGCACTCTCCTTCCCATTTCCATTTCCTGTGGTTTGCCCATTGCCGCCCCCATCCAAACATGCCCCCACAGCCAGGGCAGATAGTGTCTGTTCTCGGGAGGAAAAGTGCTGACTCACAGCACAAAGGCAAGCCTATCGTACTGCGTGGGCACTTGGTAGCACCACATAGGGCAACACCAAGTGCCAAGTGGACCGGCATCAGAACATTTTATTTGACATACTGTATTCGTCCTTGAATTGACGGGACAAAAACAACAGATTTTTGTTGCTGGAAAAGTACAATACTTATACCAATTTCTTTGCCCTATGGACATCGGTAAGAACTAAACTGTCACCTAATAACTTGATGTTAAAATAGTGAAAAGCTAAATGTGTATCTCTCCAATAAAACACAAGACTGTATTTTAAAGGGCCTTTAAAAGTGCCATTAAGCATCATTTTTTACACTAAAACAGAGGTCTTCTATAATGTAAAAGGTTGTTAAAACTACCAATCGCACTCAGAAACAACACTCCAGCCCAGGCTGACTACTACAGCTAAAACCCTACTTTTGACAGCTAGGACTGTGTGAGGCTCTACATTATGTAAATACAATCATCAGAGGTTGTAGTACACACAAGCTCTGTGCAGACATCCAACTTTTTGTGACTGTGCCCACTGCGCCACAACTAGCTACAGAATACCTCTGAACATGCAGGCAACATATTTTTCAATTGTTCTCCAGTAAGCAGTACAAACAGAGCAACTACACATCAGCGGTGTCTGTTCAGAAGTACACTGAGGCCTTAAAACTTTCATAATCTCCCCTGATATAAAATCCTAATTAATAAGAACTCAAAAACAACTCCCTCGACCCAACTGTATGCCACTTGCACAGTACAAAATGATGAAAGGCTGTAGTAAATGAGTAAAAAAGCTAGCAAACGAGACTCAGACATTTTTCTAAGGAGTAAGTAGACTGAACCAGAGCCAGAAAAGGTGGGAAAAAGACGGCTCAGTGGACTTTTCTGCAACAAGTATTTTGACTTGTCATTGCAGGAAAGGCATAGGTGGCACTAGACATTAATAAAGGCTTCAGCTCATTGAAGCAATTGTCATCTGGCATGTACAACAACCAAAGCCTGAAACTACTGAATAAACTGAGCCATTTGTGATGTTATTTATGACATTTGGGCCCCAAAAACATTTTGGAATGCTCTAAAACTGCCACTAAATTTTGCTCAAATCTGAGACCAACAACAGGAACTGAAGACTGACAATGATACACTCCTTCTCCTTACCTTTGTTGTTGTAGACATCAAGGTAGTTGGGTGCTGAGAAGATGGTGATAAGGGATGGGAAGCCAGTGGTCTGACTCTTTCTGTACATGCGATATCTGATAAAATATTCAAAGAAGAAGTAAGCATCAGTTAACATCACATCATTTTTTAAAACAGATCAATCATGGTGTTCAACCCAGTTTTTTACAGCCTTTTGTTTTCACCAAGGTTGTGCGTGTTTGTCTTCTAAACTGATGCATCAGCAAGGGGGGCAACTTGGTGGAGCCTCAGGAGAGTAAATCCCTGTGTTACAGGTGAAACATGCCCTTAAGTAGCAATTACACTGAACTAAGTCAGCATTAAAACCCAGCTACTCTGATCTCCCGTTGAACATCTGTGCTTTGTTTAACGCTTTGGATACACGGAATGGCACAGAACTCCGGGTAAACAAGTGCTTAACTCAGATGATTTATTTTCTGCACCACACCTTGCAGAGGCTATTTAAAGAGACTTAAAATAACAAAGAAAACATAAATGGATCTCAGTATCATTATTACATGTGTGACTTGGGGCTGCAATCTCATGACACAGCGAGGTTTCCCATGTGACCAAGCTGTGGGAGTGCAGTTGTAAACAACTGTGCGCTATGTGCATCCCACTGCCTTAACCTCCCTTAGAGGGAGATTAGCTTGACACATCCACCCACCTGCCCGCCTTAAAATCCAAACTTCTCAAAGAGGCTTTCAAGCGCTTTCATTAGAAATCCAGGCTGCACCGCTAGTTTCTGATGAATAATAGACAAGGTGGGTAGTCGTAAAACACTGTCACTAAACATTAAGTAAACAACTTATAGTGACTGAAAATTTCACAATTAAATGCTTAAAACAGTTCTTGGCAAGATCTGCGTAAATTGTCCTTGTGACGCCATATCTGGCAGTTCACTCCTCACACTGTATTCTTTTACGTTTCCTGGATTTACATGTCTTCTCTAGAACTTCAGACTGCGCTGAGCTTGCTGTACAGACAGCCTTTCGCAAAAAGCCCCAGAGCTTTCCGTTGTATACCCTGATCTGAATCACTCTGCCGCGTTGCAGTGTGATGGGAGAGGACGAAATGCCACAACACTCACCCAGCATCCTGCGCTTCATGGGCCCGGATGATAGATAATAAGTTATTGTGTTGTAGAAAGTCACAGACTGCAGGGTAGCTGTTGAAATAAAGAGACAAACATTTGGCTTACTTACACATCCAGACAAACCCCAGTAAGATCAAGAAGAACAATCAATAGAAATAACTAAATAAGTCATAGGTCTTATCGATTGTGCTCAGAGAAACAGTAGATATTCGACACTGAGTTCAAGCTAAATATGTTCTCAGCCAACTGTGGCTCATAAGGAGGTATACTGCTTTAAAAGGTTGGCTGTAATTGAAGTCTTTCA
>JAUZTA010000019.1:5717721-5731554 GCA_034780835.1 Ctenochaetus striatus | reverse complement strand
TAAAGCTTTGTGGTTCAGTGAAAGACGTTTTCATGCTTGCTGAAATACAGGTTGTGATTTTGTATTTAGTTTTGCAATCCTAGCTCGACGCCTCTGCAAAATCGGAGCAAAACAATGAACAACACTCACCCACATGCAGCAATCAAAACCAAACTATACATTTTGGATTCCGACCTTTCTGCAAAAGTACCCGGGGATCTTTTTTTCCCCCAGTAAATGCTGCACAGTAAAACCAGCTGCTTTTTTTAAATTGCTTTTTAGACACGACTCCGTCTCTCTAGTCGACACAATTTACTTTGAGGTTTTATAATTTTGCTAAGCTGTTGAGGAGTTTCGGTCAAGTCTGATACAGAATATGCTATTATGGCGGTTTTATTGCATCACTTGATGTACAGCCCCTTGGGGCAGGCCTGTAATAAAAGTGTTATATAAGTAAATTAACTTTAATCTGACTGGCTTATTTTTGTATGCAAGCTTATCCAATAAAAACACACTTTTTAAATTTAAATTTTTATCAAAACCCAACATGGGTTTGACTGAAACTGAAGAAGCTGGGAGTGGCTCATTAACGGTCTTGGTTCATGCAGACAGGAGAACACATGCATTCCTGACAATCACAACAAACATCTGCTGGGATGGATGAAGAAGGGAGGGGGGGCCGCTGACGAGGGGGAATTAAAAATGCGATGATGTTTTCCTTTCTATCGGAGAGGGGAAGAAATTAGGAAGAGATGTTTTATTTCTCACTTGATTTCCCGCAGCAGATGCAGATACATGCCATATGGAGCCCTTCGGTAGACGAGATACATTTTGGTCTCGTTTGTTTTTTGGCAGTTTGCGTTTTGAGTTTAGTGCATCTTCCATCTGTCCAACAACGGGGCACAGATGTTAATGAGCTCCTTGGACGACATGAAGAGTTGTGCAAGAAATGACTTCATCATGTGCAATCAAAGTGGCACTCCGCATGTTCACCGCATTAAAACGTAAGCCTTTGAGGTTGATTAAATATCAATAGGTTGAATCAACAAAAATAGTAAAAGATGTTAAGAAAATCACTTTGGGCTGATTCATCTGTGCTGCTGGTGGGAGCTAAAATGAAAGCAACCATATTCAAAACATGTGCAATTTCATGCCTGGATTGCTTTTATAAAAGTGTTACGAGTGTGCCGACAGCGCTGGGGGAAAGTATTGGTTGCTGCAAGACCGAAGCAACAAAGATGATGATGGTTTTTAGAGAGGCGTGTTGAGGAATGGCTCTCTCTCAGTCTGGCTTAAACTGTCTCATAAATTCTGACTGCCAGTGTGATGCCAATTAGCGACCGTCCCCTGGGCAGACGAAGTGAAGGACACTGATGAAAACAAGTCTCCAGAGGAATTTTGACCAAACAGCAGAAGGTTAACCAGGATGCTGGTACAACACAAACATGTGACATCAGTCGTTGGGGGTAAAAGAGGCCACATAGCGAGCATCTCGGTTCGTTTTTTCTCATTAAAACGACAACATTAGCAGGACGGCATTTCTCTAACACACAGCCAGTTGTGGATCTGCAGCATAATGGCTCCTATAAACTAACAAAAGATGTAAAGGCAAAATTTGCCCTCACAAATCCACAACAACAGCAGTGCTGGGAGTTTATTTCTAAGGATGGAAGCCATTAAAATACTATTAAATCAGTAGTTAAGAAACACCTGTTATCAGATGAAGTACAACAGAAAGAGAAAATGTGCAAGAGCAGCCTCTGGACATTTCTGACTACTTTTGCTGGCTTGCCCTCGGCACGCCAGGGCCAAGGAAGATCGCTTAGGCCATAATGAGCGGAGGGAGCGCACTTACAGACAGGACTGGGCCTCGCGGTAATGTGCCAGTTCATTACATTTTGTGACAGTGTGAGCTGCCTGCTCCGAGCATTTCCTCTGTTTGTTCAGCTAGTCAGCTCAATTGAAGGTAATGTGGGTTACATAAATACTGGCGACGGTCTGAGGCGGAGACTTTGGGACTTCTCTAACGCACGCCATGTTCGAACAACCGCTGGTCTCACAGCTGAGGAATTGCAGAGATGAAAACTGGAAATTTGGCAGCAGAGTTTTTGATTTATTAACTCTTTGACAAGACGGTTATTTTTTTTCCATTTTTTGGTTTAAAACATTTGTTTACGATTACTAAGGCACTCCACTGACTCTCATACCTGCAATAAGGTTTAGCAATCAGGTTTCCACAGTTTGGCAATAATAGGTTTCCATAGATTATATAGCCAAAATTAATCAGTAGATAATTTATTTTTCCTAAAAGTTGTCGAAAGACCAGATTTGAACGTACGTTTTTTTGAAATACATCAACTTAAGTCTTGTTTTTATTTCAAAAGCTCAACATAAATCATACCGTTGGCTCAAATTGAGACTGTCACATGGTTAGAACATTGCAGATGTTATTCAGCGTTAGCTGTGAATAAAAGCCATTATCTTTTCAGCTGTTACATGGAATTCTCCAAAGTAGGACAGATAACCATTACAGAAATGATGTTTGTTCAAACAACACATTACTCTAATTATAAGAGATCAATCACTCACCTGTAGAAGTAGGAACAGCCTCGCACTGTGTTGTGTGTGAAATGCTCTTGGCTCTTCTCGTTCCCAAAGTCCTCCAGGGGATCGGACCACAGCAGGTCGCACATCGGTCCGTACGCTGGGGGCTCTTTGAATCTGTCTAGCTGTGGAGGAAAAAGTAAGTTTCCTGTCAGCGTGGTTGACTGCGTATGTACGGCTGAGAAAATATTATTGCTCACTCCGCCAGGGCCACGTTGGCGGCTGCGCTGCCATTATCATAATTAAATTGCAACTCCAACTAACATGTTCGCTGGAGTGATTTGTAATTCTATTCAGGACAGGAAGCACAGACAGTATGGATGATGTGTCAAAGACAGCTCCCATCTTTCAGTACTAAGAAATTTTGTTGGGAGGGACGTGGAAAAAAAAAAAAAAACAACTTGGGAAACCATTCTTTGGAAGCAATGAACGTAAATGAGTTTGCTTTCAGTCAAGGATGGCTCTTCCTTGAACAAAGCTTGTGGATTTCTGGATGGGTAGCATGATGGACACTTCAATGGAGCAAATTCTATTATGCATGACCTCTGATTGCCGCCACAAAATCCATTTGGAATTATTGAATTAGTTTGAAAGCAGGATCCAACTCTTCAACATTTTTTTAATCAGAGTGGGGACCAGACCCCCGTGCTTTCAATCTCTCTCGTCCAAGTCCTGAGCAGTATCTGGGAGAATCATTTCATGCATGGCAACTGAGGTTGTTATTTTCACAGCACATCAAGCTAAAACGAAGGCAGTTCTTTCCTAATTAACTTTGAATGAAGGCAGAAAACACATAGAGCGGACAGGAAGCTCCAATTTTCAACAAATGGAACACCTGCTGTTAAAACATATGCACACACACACACACACGCACACACACACACACACACAAGTGAAATTATTGAGAAAATGGTCTCGAATCAGACATACTTTCCTGATGTCGTCAAGATTTGTGATTTCTGGAGACAGTCCTCCGTGTACACACAGGAACTGCTGGTTCATAAGTGCAGCCAGGGGAAGGCAGTCGAAGGCGTCCATACATGCGTCATACACCCTCTCTGAATACTTAATTCTACCTGTCATGGGGGGAAACAGGGCAGGGAAGGGAGAGCATGCCAAGTCAAACAACACAGCTCTCATACATTGGGGCAGTGTGCTAGACTGGGACAGAAAGGCTCTGCAAAGTGCCAAAAAACTTCCCAAACACATTTTAAAAACAGCACAATTTCACAGGGCTTTTATAAGTTGTTTTTTTTCCTACTCTGTCTGCGTCCAACAGAAATAGTTCTGACATGTGTAAACACCAAAAGGGGCAAAAATCTAACTGAAGCCCATACCAGGCCAGAGGGCATTTTTTAGTGTTTGAGGTTGATGGCTGAACTGGACGCATAATAAACAGCTTTTTTAAAAGAATAACTTAATTCTCCTTTCACTGTGTACAGAGATTTGCAGACCAGACTGCTGGGACTCAATTTAGATCAAAGGTTAAAATAAAATAAAAAAAAAGTACCAAAGCATTACTTACATTCCTGCTTAAATGTGAAATACTCTGTTAAATGTCTACATTCATGATTCCCACGCAGCAAAAACAGTGTTTTGGGGTAAAGGATCTTTAAGGCCCACAAGTACAGCACACACTGAAACAAAGAAGAGCAAAAAAAAAAGAATAGGACAGGAGAGATAGTTAGCTTGTCATCATGAAAAAAACACTGGAAACATACACCATCAAGTCAGACTTTGTCAGTTTCACGGAGTGGAATAAAACAAGCAATTCGGCTTATAATGAAACATTCATGCAGTACACTTTGTGGCGCATTTAGGGCTTGCTGGGAAGAGATGACAAACCTTCAGAAGAACCATCAGAAGACAGGCACGGCGCGCTCCATTAAAACATGTTTTATTTATAACAGTCTAAAGTTGTAAGGCGATGAGATGGCAGGAAAAATGTATATCGGAGTAAATTTCAAGCAAAAATCCCCACTACATACACGCATCTGAAGTCTCTGTACATAACCCTAAGCTGCACCGTGACATTTGCAATCCAGGCTACATTTGAAGTTATTACAAAGGCCTATTACTGCGCCAATATCTGCAGCCTGATTTAATCTACGCTCAAAGAAAGCTATTAATAAACACAGCTTCAGTTGGGCACATGGTGTGTGTCACACTTGATTAGACCCTCATGAGGACGAAAAAGAAAAAAGAAAAAAAAGAAAAAGAAAAAAGATCGTTACACATACTTACTTCAATACTGAAATACCCTCTGTCGACGTAATCCCCCAGGAAAAGGTAGCGCGTAGATGCTGGTGATCCTCCCACTTCAAACAGCTTCATCAGGTCAAAGAACTGTCCATGGATGTCTCCACACACTGGAAAAAAAATGCAGAAGGAAGAACAAAAACAGCTATTTTTAACAGCTTAGAAACATCTAATAAAAACATCTTTAATGCTATAAGAAGCATCTGTCATCTGAATATTTTTCCATCAGATGTGAAGAGCTCTAATGATGCACGAAGTAAACCTGGAGCAACAGAACAACAGAGGATAACAATCATACAGTTAGTATTCTGGACTCCTGGAAAAAACTCCTTCAGTGTGTATTCATTACAATGGAGGCAATATTCTACCTTGTTATAATTTTAATCTGTTGATTTAATTCAAGTGAAACTTATTTACATTAACTACTCATTTGTAACTGAAAAAGGCATTGCTTTACAGTAGACAGATTACCGATCCCCCTCAGCTCTTCAGCCCACGCTTACTTCAGGAAATTATTCACACAGTGGAACAGAACAGAACATAAAAACAATGCTGGTTTGTGCCAAAGTTTTTTCCCAACTCGACAACATTCAGTAAAACGCGGAGCGTAATCTGAATCCATTCCATTCAGAGAAAATGCGAGTGTGATGGCAAATCATCTTTTGCAGGAGATAGATGTTTGAATTCAAGACGGTTAGATGTTATGAATTGCATCAGAAACTAAGTTTCTGTTAGAGCAAATTGTTGCATCGGAACACACTATTTTCTTTATAAGTAGTCGACTGATATGGAAAGGAATCACAAGAACTGGCTTTGCTGTGCATTTCCAGGCCTTGCCTTTCCACCACATCCTCTGTCAGCCTCTTTGTAACCATACGGCATTTCTACTGGCAAGTAAAACCTGATCTGAAAACACCTATCCCTGCCAAACACAGGAGAAGTTCACTGGAAAGCTTTCAGCTGCATTAATCTATAAACATGTCCTGTTAATGGCTTTTACAAATCTGATTTGTCATAGTAATTAACAAACAAAATGGCTGAGAACCAGCATGCGTCACCCTTACAGTTATGACTTCTTATGAATTCTACGACATTCAGCACAGTTAAATCAACTACATCACTTGATTTACTTAAATCTAGTGTTATATAATTTCTCTACAGCTCGTAATGGTAGGCAGCTGTTAAGTAGCGTCGGGGGAGCGTTCTGGGACGAAACCATCCGCGTCAGAAACCAGGAAGCGCAAATCACTCAACCTGGATTGGTTTCCCCATCACCCTCTGTGACCCTGGGCTATATTACTCTCGAGGGACACAAGAGGAGCAGAGGCCAGGGGGAAATTTGCTGCTTAGCAGCTACTGACTGACAGGGTGCCTGTGAGGTCGTTTGAATAAAGAGCCTTCAGTCACTTTTGTAGATATTCTAAAGGTTGGGTCAAAGAGTCGCTTACACCTGAATGTTCGAGTTATCATCGATAAATCTTCTTATTAAAAGTTCCACACTAGTAGGTCCACCC
This sequence comes from Ctenochaetus striatus, assembly GCA_034780835.1. Classification (NCBI taxonomy): domain Eukaryota; kingdom Metazoa; phylum Chordata; class Actinopteri; order Acanthuriformes; family Acanthuridae; genus Ctenochaetus; species Ctenochaetus striatus. Next base: position 5,725,198 of record JAUZTA010000019.1, on the reverse strand, counting down.
CCAGGCCATGGGTTCATTCTGAGGTTTTTCATTATGGATTAATTTGATTTTAACCACATGACAAAAGAAATTTTAGGAAAATATAATTATGGTAAAATTGTTCTTTTTTAATGTTTTCATGTGTGGTGGAAGAGCAGCATGATATTTAAAAAAAGATCACAACAACTTAGGGTTTTGCTCTCGTTATGAACATGTTTTGGTGGTGACATGAAAAAAGCCTGTTGTTCATACTTTTCCTGCGTGAAGCGATAATCTGTAAAAGCTGCCTTGATTTTAATTCAGAGGCTTTTTCAAATTTAAAGAATTGTTTAGGAACTGTGAGGAGTAGATTGAGTTATATCACTGGAAGCTAGCTTACGACACAACGAATGAAAGAGTCAGCTGATGCAGTATATGTTAATCTTAGTTCTACTGACACCGGGAAACACACAAAGAAGAAAAAATAGCTTTAAAGTCAACAACTAGCCAGAGATGAAACAAGATTTGAACACAACTTTCCAATCTCTTCATTAATATTCAGCACTGCAGCTTTTGTATTTCCCTGCTCTTTTTATTTTTACATGATACAACTATAAAAACTGTTTTAGTAGCCTGAAAAAGCATGAATTAATTTTAAACGGTACTGCAGTGCTTTTCATGTTTAACAGTTCATGGGTTTATGCCCTTATGTAGTTTTTATTTTGTGAATTAAAAGTTGCAAAATAAAAACTGCACAGTAGTTAGAACAGCCACAAAGTTCCGGGTTTGGATCCACTGAAATGCTAAATGACTGGAACTAGTAACCTTTATAGAAGAAAGTTTACAGCATGTTAAAGGCCAACAAATGGTGTCTAATGTCACACAATTAAATCTATAAAGTCAGTGTGTTCAGAACAGCAGTTACAGCACTGTACGAACAGACTAAACTGACTTTAAGCCTTTGTGCCTCAGGAAACAAGTGTGAAAGGTCAACTTCTTCACCCGAGAGCAGTCATAAATAAATAAGAAGACAACGATCAGGAAAACGGAATGATGGCAATGATAAGCACAGCATCCACGTCTGGTGTCATGTGCCGAAATTCATCCATTTTTCAAGCTTATGGCTTATGAAGTGGTTAACAACAAGGTGAATAGATTGAAGTCTAGTTTGCAAAGGACACAAGCCTCCTTTTGCGTGAGGTTGTTTTGTGGCTTTATGAACTGTATCTTGCAGCAAGAATTACAATAAGACTTGGTGAAAAAGTCTTTCAGAGAGATACCCAATTAGTGGGAGCTGGAGGACAGCGTTGGAGAGCAATTATCTCAAGTTACGAGCCTCGTGAGACAGCTCTGAGAATCAGCTCCCCTTGACTGTATCGTAAACCTCCGCTTTACCATTTGTCTTTTATTAAACCCACACTGTGTAACTGTATAAACCCACAGTGGGGACCAACATCAAAAACGGAGCCTTGTTATTTGTGTCTGATTCCTAAAGATGTCCATACTCCCTCTTGCAATCAAGCCAAAACAACTAAAAAGATGAAGAGCTATTTTATTTTAGATGGGTTGTACGGTTTCCGAAAGGTTGATTTATGGGAAGAGAAATGGCTCAAATGATGCTTCAATGAAAAGAGCATAAATTGTTGTTAATAGTATTTACACTGATGTACTAGAGGTTTGGTCACCTGCTTTCTATTTGGCCATTTGTTTCATATTATCCTTTGCAAACTCAATCCCCCACATTCATTAAATCAACAATAAGTGAGAGTGAACTGACTGTGCACAGCAATAATTCACCCTGGTCATGTTAATATCTTATTATTTGACAAAAAAACGATCAGACTTTTTTTTTATTTTTGCCAGAGATCAGAGCAGCGTTTTTCCTACTCGTTAGAGAAATTTGTCTTTTTTAGCGATAAAGCAATAGCAATAAATAGTTATGTTTTGTTGAACTGCTCTGGTTGTTTTGTTTTGGGCTCATCAAAGATTCCAGTTTATACTACTCCATTTGTATTAGGATTCAAATTATTTATTGATGTGTTTATTTAATTTAGGATTCAAAACCTGTTTACTTTGGTGGTAAAGTGAAAAGGCCCGTGTAGCTGTTTGAATAAAGTTTTAATTGGAGTAACTCATAATTTTGTTGAACAGCTGATTAAGCCAAGCCAAACCTGCATCAACCTTTTAGACGACATAACTGCAAATAAAAGAGAAGAGTAAAACAGCAACTCATATCTTTTATGTTCTTGGCGATTTCAAATAAAACAGCTACTATTTGCAGGTATTTTCTGTACAATTCGTTTTCTTCCATCCAGGCCACCATGACGGCTTCACATCGAGGTGTTAAGTAGTCTTTTAATGTAAAGATGCAATTAAATGTGACTATATTTTATAAAAGGACAATGCAACTACGCAATCCAAGTGATTCATCTCGCCTTTTTTTCCTGAAGAGAGCGTGGTGCTGAGGCTGGTTATTGCTATGGAAACATCCCGATGGCAGCAAATCCTTTCGACAATGTTTTTATCACTGATGGGAAAAAAAAACAAAACAAATCTAAGCTGCTGCTGACCTGATAAGACTTCTGCGAGTAGCACCAATGGCAACAATGCAACGTATTCATTGTATAGAAACAAATAGATGGATGCAACCACCTCCATCTGCACAGCCATTAATCTGAAAACATTTACATAAAGCTGGTCTTTAGAGTGCAATTAGAGTGCTCTCTTGGTGGTCATGAAGGGATGACCACTAAGAGAGCAATTATCGTGTGAAAATACAGTTTTAGAGTTTACCACTTAACTGAAGGTGTAACTGCAAGCTGTTTGAAAACAATTTATTTTATTGTTATCTACTTTCATGCGTTCAGAAATCAGTGCTTAAGCAGGGTGTCCTTTAATGGACTACGAGGCTGCAATTTCATCTCAAGCACATGTCAAAACCACAGTGTGTGGGAAGACCGCACCTCCAGCTGACCTTTCGGAAAGCCGTCCCTTGCTGGCAAAGAAAAACAGGGGGATGTCACGGCGAGAGTTTAATCACAGGCCAAAAAGACCCGGCGCGGTGGTCACTGCAAATTGCAGTCGCCTCATCCGTGCGTGGACGATGCTGGTCAACGCAAGTCGAACAGAAACACTTCAGCGGCTCACTCCTCCAGCTCAAGGCTCTGACTTCATCACAGTAAACGCACAATCCACCCATCCCTCTGTTCCAGTACACCTACAGACATGTTTTTCCTCCCTCCCTCTTGTCACAGAACACACAAAAACGAGGTGAGAACCAGAGCCCACATAAGAAGAGCAGGTGGGAGTACATTATCTGGAGTGAGAAACAATTCGTTCTGGCCATCTCCTGCTTGTGCGCTAAAGTGATCTCCCTGAGTAGCAGCATATCAGCGGGCAGCAGCTATTGAGTGGGTGGTGGGCATTACACAACCTGGCTTCAGAACCTACACAGGCCACTCCAAAGGCCGGGCTCATTGAGCGAGAAAAATCCACAGCGAGGCAGTCTGTGCCAGATCATGTTTTGATTGAGACTGGATGATAACAATCCCTACCGGCTTTATGATGGCACTCTCCGAGAGCTTGCAACCTGCAGCGCATGCATTTATGCAAAGGCGGAGGTGGAGCTTGCAATCTGTTATGAACATCAATCTGTATGAGATGTTTAAAAAAGCTGATATCACCAATGCAGGAGCAACGATAAATGCTGCAGTGCCCGATGGAGAGTTGGACTTTTAAGAGTTGAACCAACTTTAAATTTATGTGTTGGCATAAACCGCAGCTTTCAGTCCCTTTGTAAATCACAAACCTTTATAGCCAAGTGAAGCTGATTCACAGTCCCGTATCAGAGCTCGCACACTTTGTGTCTGTGAGCTCTCTGCAGCTTCATTTTGAAAAAAATGTCTTTAGTATTTAACTTGAAAATAACAAAAATTTGTGCAGGAGAAACATTTTTCCTTTCACGTGTCATTTTGTAAAACTGTGGTGGTAACATACATGCTGACACTGTTTGTGAAGCCAGTGCCGAATGATAATTAGTGTAAGAAAGTGTAAGAGTGTAAGAAAATCATGTAATCACACATCTGCCAATGATTACTTTTTCACATAAACACATCAAAAAATTAAAAGCTGTTGCACGACTTGCTTGAACAAGGATTTGGCATTTAAAAAAAAATTAATTTGATGACCTGAAACGCAACTTTAGCAATTTTCTATTTTAATTTCTTGCTTAGCATCAACCAACACATACACAGACACAAATATATCCGCAGTAAGCATACATGGCCATGGCCGATTTATCTGTTTAACTCGAATACCCATACAAGTGTATTTCTCGTTAAGAGACTGTTGCATAACAACCTACTGGAAAGTTTTAATGGCCTCGCAATGCTGCACAGAGCAAGCACACTTCACATTAAACTGACAAAGCTGTCATCCTAATCAAGGACTTAGCTTGATGTTTTTAAAGGTGCACACAGGAAATTCCACAACCAAGGTCTTTAACATTTCCTGACCACTTATACATCAGAATTTCATAACAGCTATCTATTATGAATGCATACAGCTAAACCTGAGAGGCATTTGAGGTTCCACTGTTAACTCAACGTTTATTCAAAATACATCACTCATGGCTCAAGTGCAACATGTTTTTATTGTGTTTCAGCATGTTGAGAGATCACACTCCAACAGGTTTGAGCACCTGCACTGCAAACAGGTGTATGAACAGTGTCAAAGTGGTTGTTGCCTGATGATGTGGCTGTAGGAGCTCTACTGATGGGTTACTTGTGCGATAGCCACAGGAGCAGCTTGTAATCAGTGGCCTAAGCCAGCCCTGTCTGTTATACACACACACATGCACAAACACACACACACCCACACCCACACACAGTCACATACACACACACACCCTCCTCCATGAAAACCCCACCTGCCATCTGGCCCAACCAGGAAGTGACTTTGTGAATGTGAAATGCAGGGAGAGAGGCAGAGAGACATGACATGGCGCTTCGCATCTATGATAAATATTTACTTACTAATGCGCTGAACAAGTGTCGTGTTGGAATTGGAGGAGTGCTAACGGGACAGAGAAGAAAGAGAGAGAGAGAGAGGGAGGGAGAGAGAGCAAGAGATGGGAGAGAGAGAGAGAGAAAAAGCAAAACATAGCAAAATACAACATGGCAGACAGAGGGAAAAGGTGTAGTGAGAGAAACAAAGAAATGTTTATGGAGAGTGGTGTGCGAGTTTGGAGCATGCATGAGAGGGAAACACAGCAGGATCACAGGCACGGCAGAGGAATCCTTGTTGAAAAGGACTACTGAGTGGGAGAGGGGTTGAGACAGAGGTGTTGAGTGGGAGGGAAAGATGTGCTTCATTGCCGTGCACACGCACATGCACACACATGCACAGCTCGCACACACAGAGCAGGAACTGTCCACTGTTTCTGTGTAACACAACAGAGGACAGAAGTTTACTGACTGATTCAGAGACTTAAAATGACATAATACTAAAAATTATGGCGAGTTAGTCCGTACAAAATACATATGACAATATAAATAATAAATATAAATGATGATATGACCACACCAGCAGGGTCAGCAGCAGAACAAGTTTACCCACACACACAAAAAAAATGTGACCAAGTTAGGGTAGAAAATTAAAATTAGCAGACATTTTTCATTTCTTAGTAAGTCCCTAATTTGCATTATTTGTCAGTAATCAGATCACTCCTACCCACTGTAATGTTTTTAGACCAGTATTTTAGGTGAAGTTCAAACTGGATGATCAATGCAAACTGGTCGAGTTCCAGTCTGAGTTAGAACTGAATTTGTTTGCAGTGACTGGTGGCGGATTTCTGTTCCCATCCGTCCTAATTGCATCCACGTCGGTACTTAATCATGAACATGAATCACTTAAAAACCTTAAGAAAATCTGTGCATATACAGCTAAATAATCAGTAATCTAGCGATGTTTAACAGGATTTCTGTTAATCTCTTGCTTGTAAGCCTAAAAAAGCAAAGACACAGGATGCAAACACGGCTTACGATTATCCAACCTGCTTGCATCTTTTTTTTTTTTTGTGCAGCTTTGTTCTCTTAAACAGCCAGGCGAGATTTTCGTTTATTATAATGGCCTTAGTAAGAACACAAAAAGCACACTTTTGTTTAAAAAGGCCCTTGCATTCATGAATTTAAGTACACTGCCTGCCAAATATGAACATTGGCCTCTTCGGCCTGCATTTTGAGAATGATCTAGGAAACGATGGGTTGCCATAGATCTTTTTGAGTAGGTGTCTGCCTCTGATTACAACAGCATCAAAGGAAGACTCATCATAAAGTCTAATGGAGGAACCGGGTACTTGACCAGGAAGAAAGAAAACAGTAGATGAGCTGGATCGGTGCATATGCATCAGCGAGCCTCCCACTACGCTCTGTTTCTTTACAGAGACGGACGTGAATGAGCTCAACTTCAGCTCCAGGGCACTTTTGTAAAAATACGATAAGTAGTTTTAAAAAAATAATCAATTAAATAAATAAAAATTAAAAAATAGAAAGAAAGAAGTGAAAAAAATAGCATCCACAAACAAATAACAGACAATTTTGTTGTTTTTTTTTAAATGCATTTACCGGAATGGTTAATTGCTCTGATAAATAGAGGAAAATTAGTCTTATTAACCTTTTTTCCTTTCTGCAAAGTATCGACACAGTAATATTCGATTTTTCTGTGTCAGAACTGTTGTTTCATGCACAAAGCAGCCAACTGAGTGAGTGTCACAAGGCTTGTTAGTTTTGGCGAATCGGATGAACTAAACCAGTGTGTTTCCAAAAATAACATACACAGCTAATGCACGCTACACAGCCAACATAAGGCTGGGAGGCACAATGACTCACTCAATTCAGAAAATTAAGTTTTCACATTCAGCCCTCCCTTAAAAGACCCAAGAGTGCGTGTATTTGCTTTAAGTCTGTTCTGATGGTGTTCTCAAGTCATGTACTGTCAAATCCTGTGGCAGTTTTAGTAATGACAGTCGTTAGAAAAACACAGTGACAAACAAGAAGGAAAGGGCTGGATTGTAAAGAGTTGGAGAATCATTTTTCTTCTTCTGTAATATCTGCATGCAAGCGCTGCTCTCCTCTCGCATAAGTGAAACACCATCTTTCATTTGTAAAGGTAATTTAAGAAAAACAATCAAAAATTCTGCTCAGGTTTTTCCTCTAAGTTGTTAGGCAGCCCTGACGTCTTAATTTTGGAAATAAGTTGTGTATAATTAAAGCAGAAACCGTCCAAAAAACATTAAATACACTTGTTTAGGTGCAAATTATAATAAAATAATTATCGCTACTGATAGAAAACTAGCAGACCAGTACGTCTGTTCTTAGAAAAAGGTTCTCAGTGGAGGCATCCAGTTGTGTGTGACCTCTGTTGTAAGGCTGCAGGTATTTTCATTTCGTCTAGTGTTTAAGTGTTTTGATCCAAATTTCAATTTTTTTTTAAAATTTAAGCTTACCACAAATTTAAGTTT
>JAUZTA010000019.1:5699912-5717621 GCA_034780835.1 Ctenochaetus striatus | reverse complement strand
CGTTTTGAAATGTCTTGTTTTGTCCTACTGAATGAAACCAACCATATTTAGTTTACTATCTCACATTAGGCAAAGAAATCCTCACAATTTAGATGTTTTGCATTTTTTGCTGGAAAAAAAAAAAACAGAAGTTAATTTTTTTCAGCTTAATTCTGATGACAAACACAAAGCACTGAGTGTGGTTCCTGACCTGTCACAGGGGCCTCGATGTCCAGCAGGTTCCTCTCTGCACGCAGGATCGCGGCCCCCTCCCCTATGAGCCTCAGAGCCACCGACTCCTCCACGCGGCCTTCCTTGGTTAGGTGAGCTTTCAGCACATCCACTTTGGGCTTCCCCTCGCTGTCAAACACCTCTTTAGCCGTCAGCCGGTGACTGGGGGGGAACGGGACAGCTGCGAGGGGGGGGGGAAAGAAAGCATCATTAAGGCTGATATGCTTTCATAACATATTTACAGTGCTTTAATATACCTTTCATTGACAAAAGGCTTATGAGGATACGCAGTTAATTCCACATCACTGAGCAAACGGCATTTAAGCTGTTTGATTAGCAGGTACTTTGTACCTTCCTGGGGATGTACTCCCCGTTGGAGAGGGAGTTAGTGTTCACTCCCATGCTTCCAGCCCACCCTCTGAGACAATTTACCAGATTGCTGCTATGATCTGTGAGTCATTCAATTTTCAATATTTATAACAGACCCACACAGTTTCTAGTTTGCTTGGCAAAGGAGATCACACTTTGAAAAATGTAACAGAACTGAGATTAAAATGTTTATTAACATACTCATATTTCATATGAGTAAATAGTCTGAAAATATGAGTATTTTATGAACATAAACACTGAAAAATAATATATATTTTAACATGCTCTGTTTTATGTGTATGATTAGATCATCTTCAGTCTGACATGCATTTGCTTTTTTATCAGTTATTTAAAAAGAATAACATGATGTTTCTTTCCTGAGAGTCTTGAAGGCAACATGGAAATTAGACTAACTAAATCCACAATAAATCTCTGTTACTGTTAATTTACATAATTAGTGGCTCATAAAGGACGGCTTTTCACAGTAATTCAATGTGCTCGAATGCTTTGGATACAACAGATGCATTCAAAAGCCTGAATCCAGTTTGCATGCATTTTCATTTAAAATACTTATCTTTTCAATCTGATTACAGCATTAAAAAAATATATGTACTGCACATTTTCTATGCAAATAGCCCTACGGGTCCTGTGGACAGACTTTTAATGAAAAGCGTCTTCTTGTAACAAAAGAACAAAACCCCCACAACTCAATTCTTTAAAATTGGATCCTGTGTGTCGCTGCCATTTTAACAGCTGACATTAAACTGTTGAAAATTTTCAAATGAAACCATTATTAAAAGGTACTTTCAGTGGCCTTCACTGACACAAAAGCTTAGCGTGTTAATATTTCGGTTTTACAGCCCCCTGATGTGTGTATTTCTAACTGACAGCAAAAGTACAAAAAGGACATAATTAAAGACCACATCCTGTGGACTTTTCAATTTAGCAGCTGTACACCGTTAAAAAATAAGACATGCTCTTAATTAAAGTCCACTTGCAGACTTTGCACATGGCATATGCGTGTGACTAATGCATTAAGCTAGCCGTGTGCTAGCTAGCTTTCTGTGCGTGTGCATGTTTGTGTCATTAACGTCCATCCTTCCTGTAAAAGGTGACATCAGAGGTAATCAGACCTGCACTTTATCTGTGTCACACAGTGCTTAGTGACAGATGATATTTGGGATGTCACCTACAGTATTTAAAGCTTTCTAACAGGTGTACAAAAGTGTGTTATTTCCATTTTCCTCTTTCCCACAACCAACAACCTCTGCAAATCAACATACTTAAGATCAAAATGACCACAGCTGCATCTAAACGCAAATTTGGTCAAGCTAAATAAATAAATATGCAAATGCTTTAAGAAATCCCTTAAAAAAAAACAATAATGTCTCCATTGAAGTATCTGGGGCATTCAGAAATCCCCATCCCAGATTGAATTACCCGCGGCCCCAGGTCGGCCTCCCGTGAACACCTGCTGTGCAACTCTAGCCCAAGGCCAGGGCCTTGGGGCTTTTGCTTTAAACAACCACACCACACTGTCCCCTGAAATGTTGGAGACATACGGTTTTAACATTCATGTGAACTGATATAAACCTGTTTGAGGGGATTTTATGCCAGAACACACAAACACTGATCTGTGCTTCGAACATGACAGAAAGGTCAAGAATCTGCAGTGTGATTATGTCACAAATATTCCTTGTATATTTATAATGAATAGGATATTATGTGGGTGGTTTTATCTTAGTTGGCTGTCAGAATAAACTCCATGTGAATGTGCATAACTGTCAGTACAGGGCAGAGGGTACAGTACTTTATGTATTTCCCTTGCCCGAGTTGTTAGCCAATTAAGCATTATTGCTGTGACAGGTAAACTCCCAGGGCAGTCTACCACAACTGTGCTGCTCTTTAATCTGAACTTTATGAGACTAAACCAAGTTATTCTCAACTCTGTCTGCAAACACACTCTGCTAGTGTAAAAAGGCGTCTTATAGTTGACCCTGAATGACTGAGCCTTTCCACGATGCCCCTTTCATACTCGATCACAATTCCGTCACCTGATACCAATGAAACAAAACATTCACCTCCTAAAATTCAAACACTGTAGAATAACATTATTAACAGGAATAACCTGTATGAAAGCTTTGCTTGTTAATGCACTGGCAACCTTTCAACACATTATCCTGCCATTTCCTACAGTCATGACAATGGAAACACTGTAAACTTTCCCCTTGCGGAATTTCCAGCAGCCCTCTTATTAACAGGAGTAACTCCCACCTCTGCCAAAAGTTTGCATGGCATATTGTAATGCTAAATTCTACACTCTAAGAAAGGTGTTTTCCCCCGGTGACAAAACCTTGAAAAGTCCAGAGCAGAGCAGAGAAAAAAAGCACAATGTAAGAAATATCTCGCTTTTGTTATTTGAACCAGAAAATTAATGGTGTTGTCATTTACTGCATTTAAGAATGTGCCGCATTCTTCTCAGTCAGTGCACTAATCCATATTTAAAATATTCAAATATGAGCTACTGACAGTCAAAACATTATAAACTGGCAGAGTCTTAACTCTTTTCCTTGCAAAACAACAATTTGGGAACATCCCCACACAGTAATTGTGGACTGCTGCAAACAACACTGTGCATCAATCCTTTCATATAGAGCTTTATGGCTGTGAAAGCATAAACTGACCCGAGGCGATCTCCCTGAAACCCAAGTATGACTCAAAAATGGCCTCCATTAGCTGGATGCTTTTGCCTTCATTAATTTCACCATTTCTCTGTTCCCTGCTGTTATGTAACCGGGAAATTGCAGTGCTGCCTCGAATCTAGCATGAGAGAGAGAAATGATGTGAGAGCGAGGGAGGGTAAGAGAGGATGAAAAAGAAAAAGAAAAAAAAAGGCATTGAGTCTGATTTAACTTTGCTTGGTAATTTGTCTCAGATTAGCATTGTAATTTCCAGGATACAAATTAAAGCCATCCATCAGCTATTAGGTTTAAAGCCTAATAGACCGCTAAACCTCTGAACGTCTGGAGGGCGTGCTAAATAAACTTTTAGGTCTACGTAGTAAAAGAATACTGTCTTATGTCGGTCAGAAAGGTTTAAAGCAACATTTAATGATTTCCCCTCTTCAATGGATTTAGGTCTTTAACTCACAAAACTTTAGATCATCAACCCCCAGCAGCTACTTCTGTTCATAAAACAATCGTGAGTAGAATAAATATCACGGAGCATAGCTGAAATTCAGGTGCGAGTCTGGAGAAATATGCACCGCTGGGGCACGGTGCATCTGAGACCGCTGAGAAACAGTGGGAGAATGGGCAGTTTGAAATGTTCAGGTTGGTGTAGTTCAGAGCTAATGTGATATCTCTGAGGAATAAGACAGCGGGAGGTGTGCGCTCATACGGCGCTGGACAGATCAGTTTAATTGGAGAAAGTGAGACAGAGTGTTGCAGCGCTCGCCAAGCAACCTCTGGCTTCATTTAGCGAAGAACACAGAGTGCAACATGATTTGGGCCTGAACTGGCAGCTAGGATGTCCACGGTTGCTGTCAATCATCGTCGCGCCCGGCCTTGGCTGTTGTATATTGAGTGCTGCTACTCACGTTACGAATACAGGATAAACAACAGCACAGTTACATTCAGTACTATTCAGACATGTTCCATTTCTCTGTCAACTCAAGTAAAAATGACTTTTAGACTTGCAAAACAAGCATTTAATTTGTAGCAATGAAAAATTTAAATAGTAAGAGCTTCTACTGATATGCAACAGCTCCTCTCCTCTCATAAAATGGTCAGTCGATCCTATCTAATTATTGCATTACTGACAATACATATAACAGAAAGTGACTGTGGCTGACAAAGACATTTATAGAGAGTAAGCTTTCTGCTGATAACTGCCCCTGTGTCAAGTCAGCAAAGTCCCAGCCTAGGTTTGGATTGTGGCCAATGAGGGAGCATTGATTCAACAAATTAATTTCTTTAAAACCACACGGATACAGCAGACTGGCAAGAAGCAACAACTTATTAAAAATTCTTACAGCTTCAGGGCCAAAAGCCTAAATGCTGTGATGCATAGCATGTTTCCTTTAATAACAGAATTGATGCTCAGCATTTGTGACGGTGCAAGATGTAGCCGGAGCTCTTGTAGAACACGGCTGAGACTCAGGTTGTCACAGCCTACGTTCAAACCTTCACCGCCCCCCCCTCTTCTACCAGACAAGCCACCACACCGGCAATTTTCCTCCCCTAAGACTCAGCATGACCAGTGGAAATCTCAGCATGACCATAGGAGAGCCGAGGCAGAACAAAGACTTCAAAACTTTGTGTGAGTGCAACAAAGGTCAGCTCATACAAAGCATAGAATACCAGAAGTAATTTGACTGCATGGTCAGATGTTATTATGCAAAGGGAGTGCAGTGTCTGATCCAAGGCCTGGTACTGATCTATAACTTTGCTTCCTTAAACGCACAAAAAAAGCAGTCAATATTTCCCTTGATCCATTTGCCTTTTTCGAATGACGCTGCAGTGCTGTGCTCTTTATCCTCAGGCAAGGTGAGTGGCTGGCGGCACAAGCAAGATCTCTGAGTGGATCTGTGAAGTGGAAACTCGCTATCTAATCAAATGGTACGTAACTGATGCCAGGTAAGATCACAGACTGATCATTATTACATAACCGGCATAGAGGTGTGAAAGGCCCCTCACCACTCCTACACATGAGCAGGACACACAAAGCGTGAAGCGACACGAGTAGCTGCGAACCACACGGCTGCTTCGTCTGACATTTTGCACCTCTCTGCGGTAGATCCGTGTCTTCTTCTGGGACATTTTGCAGGTTATGACCAGCGGTTCCCCCCTAGCTGTACGGTCCCCTGAGCCTGTGCCTGGGAGGCCTGCTCAGTAATCCATCCAAGGAATAACCAGTACAAACAACACAGAGTGACATGTTGTAGTGTTGTTTGCAATGGGCAACACAGAGAGAAAGAAAAAACACACACCCACTACCACACCTACAACTGTGGGATTACACTTCAGAATAATGGTATTATGTAGTTGCACAATGCATGAGATGAATCTGCTATTGGCAGTGCAGGCTCACAGTTGGAGCCTTTTAGTGGTACAGCAGCTACTGCTTGTGGTGTATGCACAGGAGGATGCCTGCCAAGTGTTGAATGGGGCAGCGAGAGTGCGCAAGTCACTCTCCACTGTGCAAGTCACTCTGCTCTGATAGCTAGTGTTTTTAAAATTACATAATGACATTCAATTAGAATGGGATGTATTAGGAGTCCAGGATGAACAGAATGCATGAGCTTCTGTAGGCGGCAGGAAACAAAGGACATACTGTACTTTAGAAAGCACCACAACTTCAAATGTCATCTGGCAGCACTGCTTCATTATTACACTACCAGGCTCCATTCGGAAGCTGATTACTTGACATGCATTATGCAGAAGTGCTATGTAGCCGTCTTTGTTGAAAACAAAGAACCGCAGCATATATCGCATTATATTCACGCAGTGATGAATTATTTGCAATAAGGTCTACCTCACACACTGGATACACTAGTTTGATGTCTACGTTAGGTCTGAAATTAGCGTCTCAGTGTTTCTCCAACTCCGCCTCCATCTCTAATCCATCTAGAAAACCTATAACACTGTCAATCAATAATTCATAAGACAGAACTCCATAGAAATAATGCATTTCTCACATACAATTAACGCAGTATAGGTTCCAGCTGCAGAATGACACCCACAGTCCACAGCAGAAATGGTGTATTGTAATAACTAAAGGATTAAAACAATATTTAAGAGGGGACTTGTGGCTGCCGACTTAATTTAAAGATTTTCCTGAGCAAAGAAATCATAAACCAGAAAAAGGAATGGAAGGTTAATCCAACAAAACCCCCTATTCCTTTTAATAAGAGTCTACTGTGAATAAAATTGCTCTGAGTCAGCAGAGAATTCATCATTCACCACATGATTCAGAAAAGCAATATCTTGTGCATTGATAAATGGCAAAAGATGAGCACATGGAAAATCTTGTTATCTGGGTAGCCCCCTTCAAAATGATGCTAAACTAGATGAGCAGTTGTCTGGCTGAGAAGTGATTTGCCCACTTGAAGTTTTTGGAGAACTCTGCAAAAGCAAGCAATAGCAGGTTGAGCCCTGCCGCCGAGCGGACACAGCAGCACAGCTGAATCCATACAGCTGGTATTTGCAATATGACTCAGTGCAGCAAAAGAGGGAAACTTCTCTGGTTTTCCAACATTATGACATATGAAGATATATTAAAAGTGAAGTGAACCTACAGAACGCATAAGTCTACCATCTGCTCAATGAGGACGGACTAGCGATTCAAAAGGCCAGCAGGCTTTTGAGCTAACAGCGAAAAGGTCACTTAGAAATTGGCGTGAACCTCTTTACCATGCATTAGTGGGGATAGAAGCTTTCCCTGAACGATACGCTTAACAGAGCTTAGCTTTGAAGCTCAGTGCTTTGGAGTCTGCTGAATATACTGTATCTGTGCGCAGTATGGAAATGGAGTGGTTACCTCTATGGCTGAAGCAGTAAGGAGAGCAGAGCCAACAGCACTGACCTTCCCGGAGACAGGCAGACATAAAGAGAGTAAAAAAAAACTGAGGAAAAAGAACCCTCTGCTGCATCAGAGGAAATAAAATTTAAAAGCAGACTGAGCAGAAGAAATAAAAATGCAAAAAAGGGCTGAGCAGAACATTCAAAGAAGACTCAGGAGGCCTGTATCAAAGATAGATATCATGCCATGAAGACAAGTATTGCTATAGAGCCCAGCAGGTATTAAGGATAACATATTTCATCTTTGGTGCACATGAATTATCGTTCCCTCGAATTAATAACTTGCAATAGCACAATAACTTGTACTACTTAATTAGCTCCCTGTAATTAATAATTCATACTCTAAAATTACAAATTGTACCTTCAAATTACTCGATTCCTTCCCCCAAACTAAGAGAGCAAGTCAGTTCAATTTGTTGCAGCAGGAGTCACAAAGGGAAAAAAAAATACCCTGACCCCTTCTTAAGTTTTTCCTTCAAATTAATTTCATTCCATTTTTCTACTGTCTGCCAAACACTCTGCTCAGACAGTCTTGATGCTACAGCAGATGTTCAGCAGTGCTTGTACTGTTTTCTGGTCAGCTTTGGGTGCACGAAGGACAAGTGCTGCTGTGTTGTCATGCATTTATGGATTAACCATATAAGTTGAAGATTAACAGCGATCCAGTTAGGTAAAACAGTTTTATTCCTATTTTGAAGCGTTTCAGGTTTTAGCAACAGAAGTGTCCCTTCTTCGTCCAGCTGTTTTAGTTTACAAAAATCGAATGTTTCTGTAAATTCACGTTCAAAAACTCTCAATTTTAACCGACTCAACCCTTTATCATTTAAAAAAAAAGCCAATATACACAACCACTTAACAATTTCACAAAGAAAAAACACCAAACATTTATTTGTTTGCATTGCCACGTGCACATGAACAAATATTAATTTTCTCTACTGTGCAATTTCTACGAGTCCATGGCCTGTTGTCAGTGGCATAACTAATTGCAACTCTAATGGCCTTATCTCATTAAATGCTATCTGTGGACTATTACTGTACTTTTAAGTGTTGCTGGCCGTGATCATCTGCTGCAGTGATATAAGCTTTTACATCATATCAACAGGAGAGATATTAGATAAAAGTGAGTAAAAGGGGTTGCCAAGGAAACAGAGCTGTAGAGTCTCAGTCTTAATCTTTCATCCATCAAAATATTGGCTTAAAAATGAGTTGCTGGCAGCGTGTTACATTCTGTACTAACTTGATCCAAGGCTGGAAATCTGAGCAGAAGCCTCATCATACATATTCCACAATCGCATGCAGATAATATATGAGGAGAATGTGGCGGACACAGACAAAAGGAGTGCGAAGGTGCATGCGACAGCCGTTCACTGCCATAGCATACATGGCTGTTTGCACAGAGGTTCAACTCAATGACAGCCATCAAGGTTTTTTAGTTATTAAAATAGACAGGCCGTACACTAAACTAGCCAACAATACATCCAAAACCCTGCATTCATGCTGCCATGGCTGTCAGGGTTATCAAAGAGCATCAGGCTCTGAGAGAAAATAGCCCATAGCAGTGCTTTAGAAACCTGGGCGACAGCGATGTGAGAGTGAGTGACAAGCAAACGTTAATCCTGCTGCTGGCTAAACAGATTTTAGATGAGAAATGTAGAGAGTGTTAGCAGCAGCAGGTGATCAAAATGCACCGCTGCTCAGACAGCACTCTAACAAAGTCCCTGATTAATTAGTGAGGCAAGGACTGAAGCGTGGGAGGCTTGCGTGGGTGAACGGAGGGATGGATGAATGTATGCAAGGATGGACAGATGAGAGTAGGCGGTGAATGGTCGGTATTTTCTGAGGGATGTCCCCGCGCCGGGTTTTTTGGTGGTGGTTTGGCGTGCGGCGAGCCATTACTATAGAAGCTGATCAATGAGGGAGTGAGAGGCCGCCAGGGAACGGGATCACGGCTGGCAAATGACTACAGTGCATTTGGAGCTGGAGTGGGGGAGGTGAATGAGTCAGGGAGAGTGAAAGACCAGTCAATGAAATAAAAATGCAACGGGAGTCAAGACCGGGGGGGGGGGCACTGGGGAAACAGCAACTGGCAATCTATCAAAAACCATCCACTCCATAACTTACAGTCCACTGACGGGGCGCCTCTGCATATCCACCTTCCTCACTGAACTTTTCTATATCGAAATCACCCTACATAAAAATGATTTAATCGAGTTCAATGCAGTTGGGTGACAACTTTTAAAAATTGGTACCAGTACTGGTATTTGGACAGAAAGGGTTGGATGTGCTCAGAGCATCTAACTTTCCTGTTAAATGTCGACTCAACTGCTGTTACTAAACACACTGTCACATATATCAGAACAAGAAGGCTCACTACATCGATACAGCCATGATAAATGAAGTCTTTGGAAAATTTAGATGATTGCAAAAAAAAAAGATTATGTTTCACTTTACACAGACACAAATGCAAGGACACCATAGGAAAAAGTGTGATTGCTGGGGTTAGCTGTTGACAGTTTTCCTTATAAGAACGTCTTTGTCTGAAAAGTTGTTTAAAATAAGTGGTTTCTCAATAACTACCCACGTCAATAATACCTTAAATGTAATGGAAATCAAACTGGAGCAACACTGAAGTAATTGAAACAAGTCCGCTTCAGCTATTAAGAAGATATGCCGAACTGCTGGGCTGAACATAGTTAAGGATGAATTATTACAGGCCGTTTAAAATTTGGGCATTCCTGTGTCTAAGTTGTCAAGAGCCAACGGGCCAGCAGCAAAAAGCCAAGTCTCGATGTAAAAACACCTCGCAGATTTCCAGGTTTGCAGAGACGTTAACACTCTCTGGCATTTCCTCGGAAAGCCACTCTGACAGGCCCTGAAGAAGACATCCCCTGCTAGCTTTGCCGTGCTGAGGCCTGCCCCCCCCCCACACACACACCCCACTTCTCCTCCTCCACAATGCCGTGACACAGGATTAGCTTTCATTAGAGAAGGCGCTGTAATCAGCTTTGGAGCATAGCAGAGACGGAACAATGGAGGAGGCTGAAAGGATCTGGAAGACAGGGTGCCACGGGTGCATGCTCAGCTGTATGAAAGCTATTCCCACAAGCGGAACCTCTGGCACTTAACAGTAAGACAGTTTTACGGTCACACTTTTCTGCATATTACCCAGTATTGTCTATGTCTCTCTGTGTCTTGACGACTACTGTAACAACAAATCAAATCGAATTAAAGTAAATTAAATTAAATCAGGCAACACGTACCATCCTTGCTACCTTGCGTCTGGTCTTTGACACACTGATGGCATCTTGCTGCATGGCTTCAAGACTACAATTTTCAACATTTTCCTCAGATGGTAAACAGAAAGGTCAAGCAGCTAAGGAGGGATTGATGGGCGTGTTTGGACTCCAGTCCGGACAAAAACATGGCCCTCCACGTGCACAGAACCACCTTTGTGTGGGTCCTCCGCCGCTCTCCATCATGCTGTCAACTGGTGCTTGTATTGGGAAGGACTGACGACACAGGTCTATCGAGAACATATGTCCCCACTAACCCTGGAGAGCGTCGCCAGTGCACAGGCAGCCGCTCTACAAAGCGGTCTTGTTGGTGGCTTGTTCAGTGAGTGTACAGTGACATACAGATGGCTGCCTCGACACGATACAGATGCACTGTGCACAGTTTAGTTGGGGGTTGCGGTTGTTGTCCCAAAAACAGGAGTTTGACTTCAAAAGCCTCTGCTACTAAATAAAACATGTGAAACTCAATCCTATAATGATACCATGATAGAGAAGTAAAAATATATAGCAGTTTGCCACCACAGTTAAACTGGACATGTTTGCAGCAACATTTGCTGAAGTGCTTTAAAATGATAGTTGGCCATAAAACTGTCAGCTCTGCAAACATGTTAGTTCAACATTTTGTACCTGAGCTAAGTTTTTTATTGTTGCTACTGAATGTTTTTATCCAGTATTTCACTGCCTGCTACAGCCAACTGTCAAAAGCAATGTTGTTGCTGAAACTCCCTGGAGAGTACACTAGTGAGAAATTTTAGATTTTTCAACACATTTGCTGCAAGTATTTACAAGGATTATGTCTTGTTCATGAAACATTATGGAAGTGGATTTTAAAAATACTCTTGGTTTGCATCCATGTGCAAAACTCGAACAATATGAAGCAGCAATTTATGTAGGTAACATTTTGCCAATTCAAAAGAGAAAAAAAACATCAAGACATGTCTTGGAAATACCATAGATGCAGCCAGGAGTGGTGAACGAAGAGTCACCACTAAAAATGGTGACTGCGGGTTTACAAAATGGACTGGCAGCCCACTCTGAAGTCACCCAGCCTGTCCACTCTCCACAGACCAGACACACAGTTGCGACAGCTGAGGAGGTCAGTGTGTTTATCAGGAAAACTACAGTTTACAATCCGCTCTAACAGAATCCCTGCCGGATGTTTGTTTCTTGAACAGAAACACAGCAAGAAAAACACAGATACAAGCAAAGCTACACAAACTACAGCATTATACATGATGGGGAACCATGGAAACAAAGCTGTTGAGGCTATTGCCATGCAGAAAAGGGTGTGGTTCAATGTAAACTAGGTTGGGAAAACAACACAAAAAATTTTCATTTCTTTAAATTGTCTATTTACAACGGAACCATTTATCAACAGTTAAAAGGGAAAAGCTATGACTTTGTTGCGCTGCATGTCTACTTAAATGGCTCTCCTTAATCTGTGCTGCTGATAAAATTTTCAGGAGGGAGCTGCAGCGCACTGTTGACTCAAGCTGTAAAAATCACATCTGCAATCACCAATAAGAGATCTAGACGGACAGTAATTACATGACTGCTGATATATTTTGATTGAATGCAATATTATCTAGTACATTACAATCTGGTTCGCAAATCAAAGGAAAATAGTTACGTTTCAGAAACTCTGACTTCAGTGTTTTCTGTACTCATTCACAGCTTGCCTCGGAGATAATATGCCTCAACAGGCGTGATCGCACCTCCCAAGGAGGGCTCGTTGGCAGCCGAGATGTTGGCATTTCTAGAATGCAATTACTAGACGCATACAGAGGGGATGAGGCCAGTCTATATTTGCACCCACACTTGGTAAACAGAGCATACAGGACTTGAGGCTGACCCAAATAAACCACTGCCTGAACTGTAGATAACATTCCTCATCATTAATTAACCCATCCATACTCCTTTCAGCTGTGAAGGTTACCTGTTTGACTTTAAAGTGAATACCAGCCTGCAGCTATCACCGTGATCTGTGGACTGGGGCGAATGCTCCCAACCATACAAAAATAGACCCATCACATATGTGAAATGGCATTCCTCCATGCTGTGTCAAAAGGACAAGGGAGGGTCCGAAATGGCGAGCGAAATTCAACGTGAATTCTAAATGAATAAATGCACGAGGCTAAAATATCTCATTTCAAAGCGTGTTAAAGGATTAGGATGCAAGTACAATAAAACACATCTAATACTGTTACAAGCATCTTTCCGGCATCAAGTGTTTGTGTCAGAGTGATCCGTGGTTTAGTTTTAATTTCTGGCAAGCTGACTGTGGTTTTTCTGAGGACAGGTGGTGAGGCAATGGGATGGCACAGTCAGCCACCTCCTCCCTCCTCTTGCCAAGACAACAAGGCCCCTTAGAGTCCCCTTCCTTTGCCATAGCTTCCATTTCCCCTTTGCCCACGCCCACCTCTCAAGCCCATCTCTGTATCTAGGCCATGACTGCGCGGGTGTGGTGGGTTCTCCTGCCAGCAGAGGCACCTGACTGCCAAGAAAGAAAAGCAAAAAAAAAAAAAATGGCACGGGGCTGGAAGAGGACGGAGGGAGGGAGGGAGGGCAACAAAGGAATTACTTCTCTACAGACCAAAGGAATTCTGAGTCAGCAAAGGATCTAACTCCTCACCAACCACACACACACACACACACCAACACGCACACACACACTCTCTCCTTGTCTCGCCATTCCAAGCCCCCTGGAGCAGCTCTATATATCAGGAGAAGCTGTGACGGAACCCCTGAAGTAGCTGCTATTATGCAACCCTTCTGGGCTAAAAGTGTCTGTAAAGTAAATCATCCTTTGCTGCCGCCAGCCTGACCTCCATATTGCAGAGAAAGCACTTTTAAAATTCACAAGCGGAGTATTATGCTGCAGGCGCCATCTGTGCAGGCTTTTCTCGCAGCCGCAAGATTAAAGGCAGTTAAAGCATCACATTCAAAAGCCATATCAGCATCCAATCACAGATAAGAAGTGTAAGTAAAAGGGCAGGGGCCTTTTATAAAAATCTAGGTGCTGCAGGGTTGTGTTGGTCAAGCAGCAGTAGGCTGCTTAGGTCGAGTCCCTGATCCCTGTGGGCTAAACAGGCCTGCTGCAAAGGTCATGCGTCCTTGAGGATCAGGTCAGTAAATAAGTTCAGTATTCAGAAATGGACATTTGACAGCTTGACTGCCTGAAGGGAGTCTCGATTCCCAGACTCCTTTGCTGTGGTCAAAAGCCTCTTGCATTACCTTCACATATGTTTTTATATTTATACTCCACAGCAGATGCTGCAGCTCCAATTTTGAAATTCTTTACATCTGTAACCCTTCAAAGCCATCCCCACTTGTTATATTCCCAATTGCAGAGCCATCCTAAGCTCTGGTTTGTGCTTCTCATTTATTACCATGACAAGCATCCATTTTTCCACTAAATAAATGCACACCGATCTTTGAAAATCCCAGACGGTCATTGAACAACACTGACTGCTCTTCTGAAGGTATTTCCAGAATCCTTAAAGACTACTCAAACTGTCTGTATGGAAAAACATCCATCTGCTGTGCAATAAAAAGGTTTCTAATAGGGCTGGGCAATATATTGATGTTATATCAATATTGCAACATGCTGTAACTGTTGTTTTTTATTGGTTTTACAGGCAGCATTAAAGTGAAATCATCTTCTAAACTTACCACGCTGTTCTAGCTATTCCATTAATTGTCTTTACCCACCTAGTCATTATATTTAGATACTGATGATCATTTATTAAAAATCTGAGTATAATAATATTTTGTGACAGCACTCATGATTGCAGTTTATTGAGGTATTGGCTTTAAAAAAATACAAATTTCCCTAGCTGTGCCACCAAATTATGATCAAAGCAAAGTTGGCAGCCACACAAAGTTAAACAGTCCTTAAATCAGTTATTTTGCCAATGCTGATGTTACATTTTGTCATTTTTTTTCCATAAAACACACAGACATTATATTGTTCTTGTGTTGCCTGCAATACGCAAAGAGGTGACTTTCATACTGAACAGTCACCAGTGCTAGTTGAGAGATGGGTTAATTATTTTCTTTTTTAGGCAATGGACATTTCGATCACTAACTGCTGCTCATATTAATTTTCTAATCCAGATCTTTAAAAGAAGATAATTAAGCTCCGTGACAAAAGGTAAATACAAGGTGGGCAAACAGCATCTATGCTTTATTAGATTATATGAAAAGGCACAACAGTTTCAGCGCTTAAAAAAAGGCTTGACATGCAGGACAAGTTGTTTTTAATGACTGTTTTTATTTTATGACAACCTCCTTCACTAAATGCAAACAGAAACACGAAAGCAGACACCGTCATATATCATGGCAGTTTGCGGATTCTAAAAGGCACACTTTATTTACTTTCACCAAAAGCAAATAGGCTTTAGAAATACATCCCATGCAGTGTTGCAGCCCAATACTGTGGAACTGCATAGCTCTGTACTGTATACACCATCTGTTAGGCTGAAAAGAAGTCCCTGCCCTCTTAACTCCTGGCTCCAAAACAGACAGCAATCAACGAATGTTTAACACAGCTTACAACTATTGTCTGCCAAAGTTTCTATCGTGAAGTGTTTGAGATTGAAAAAGAAAAACATGAATTTGGTCTGGTGGAGGGGGAACGCTGAATAGATTTCACCCTGCCAATTGCTGCTGAAGTGCTGGCTTAAAATCACTTGGAGATACACTATCTGCCGGTCGACCCACTGATTTGTACCTCGATTTGGCCGTCCCTGAGGCTCGCCACATTCCTCTAGGGGGATCAAATTACGCTCTATACAGGGAGACGGAGACCGAAGCATTATGGGTGTTTTGGTGTTACAACATTGGTCTGACACAGTTGAGCAGCAGCGTGACCAAGCGAGTGTTCAGAAGGGAATAAAAAGAAACGCAGAATGAATGGCAGATGGTGGCCTAGAGGAAGCATTGTAGTCATGGTTGAAAGCAGGGATGGCAGAACCACAGCTCAAACCAAACAGAGGAAGAAGACAAGAAATAAGTTGTTGGAGGGTGGCCGGAATACATTAAAAAGAGACAGAAAATAGTGGAGCCAGTGGAAGGAAAATAATCTGCCTTGTACAGTTTGCCTCACATTTTTAGAAAAAGACAGTGCTGTCTGAAGTAACTGTCAAGTCTCTGCAGAAAAGCTGTCAAAGCCACTGTACCTTTTTGAGTCTGTGTCTTCTTGAGACTGCGTGTCACGGATGTGGACATACACAATCTTGTGTTCACAGCAGCAACTGAGTGCCAGTGAGCAACTGTGTCAATGGACAATCTTGTTTGTGTCTGTGGGGGCTGGGCTACTGCTGAAGGTTTGCATGAAAGAGCAGAGCAGCTATAACAAGCTGCTAAAGAACATGACAGCTAGTTAGCGTGTGAGCGCATCAGACTGGGGTGTGACAACTGCATTACCAATAAAAGGGGTGCACATCTTGCTCTTCCTATTTCATGAGGAGCAGAGATTAGCTTGTTACAACAACATTTCTTTCACAGCTTAACGATTCGGTTACCAGTCATTTTAACAGAGGCAAATATTTTATCAGTAGAATTGGAGGCCTCCTCTACTCCCATGAGTTTGACATTCTTGTATGAATGAAAACAGATGGGTGCATGTATGAACATGCATGACAAAGAGAGCACATTGGTGTATCAACAGTCCATTGAAAAACAGGATCTCTCTGCATGGAGCAGAATGCAACCGTTCATAAATGCCAGGCCCAGTTGACAGCAGAAAAAATACAGCGGGAGTCCACAAGCCCTCCCTCCGCTTGTAATGGTCCGATAGGGAGCAGGATGGCATTAAAAGTCAAATGATTGGTCATCGAAATGTATGGCTTCCTGGCGGTGTTTGGACAGGCACAAAATCAATCGGAGCCCTGGGACACACTAACCTCTCCACAATCTGGCTAACAGAGGCACACCGTGAGCTCAGACTGATGAGATATCAGTTTGCTCGATTATTGTGCTAGCAACTGTGGAGGCCAACTCCAAGTCAGCTTTACTTTTGGGGATTAGTGACTCTCTGGTCTGCATTGCTTGCTGGCAAGCTACAGTCAATTGTGTGGACAAATTCTAAATTAAATCCAACTCTAAACAAGGCAAATTGACCTCGCAATTACCAGAAGAATATTCCCAGTGACAATTCACTGCTACCCTTGTCTATCCTTAACCTCCTATCCAACACACACACACTCAGCACACACACATCAACCTCAGTCACGACTCTAGCTCTGCTCAGCCTCTGCAGAGTGTGTTTTGAGTGAGTGGGCCAGGCAGCGGTCCTCCATCCTCTCCTCTCCACGTGGGCAGGAGTGACTGAGAGGCCTGCCATCATCAGCTCTGGGGCTAAATTAACCCTTTTTTCTCTGGTTGTCTCATAACACGGTTACAGAGACCGGTGAACAGGTTTCAGCCACAGGTCAAAAATACTGAATAAAAATGCACTTAAAAAGGCCATGATCCAGTTAATAGCTTGGTTTTATAAAGTCAAAAAATGCCCACATTTCTTAAGGTCTGAACACTGGTTATGAATAATAAATATGTTGATGAGAAGAGTGTAGGTCAACATCAGGAAGTGTTGTCTTGTCTCATCGCACAAACGCCAATCTGACGAAACAACATCCTGTCAGGTCAATTATAGAATAGATAAGCAGACGCCAAATTCAGCACCACGTGGAATAAGAGGGTACATTTTCGGCCAGGTGGTCTATAATTAACACGTGTAAATAAACCTTGAGGCCTCAACTCACCTCCAGCTGTGTTTGCATAGCTGGAGTTTCTCTCTCGTCCACATGCTGAGTATTTTAGCTAGCTAGCCAACAACACCTGAAATAAAGGACGCCCTCCTCCCTCCAAGGGTTTTTCTGTCACGCGGCAGGATCAACAGTGAATGAAGAAAGGAAAAACAAAGTGGCATTTAATGCGCTTATTTACCCATCCGTAATTAGGGCTTTCCTCAATTAAGCTAATTTTTGTTCATTTGCGTAATGGTGCCAAAAAAAAAAAAATCCTTACTGCTTAAAGCAGCCTTTGCACAGCAGAGAGTGAAAATACATCTTTTAAATGCCCTAAGAACTTCTAAATGTCATTACACACCACAGCCAGATGGGAAAAAAGCAAAAGTGGCTCATATGCTCTTATTCTTGCCCCCACTGTTACTTGCGGCTTTAATAAAAAAACATCTAGAACACTTGATTGAAGGTATTGACTGACCTGTTAATTAAAAGGAAATGTCTACATGA
>JAUZTA010000019.1:5676526-5686824 GCA_034780835.1 Ctenochaetus striatus | reverse complement strand
ACCGGTCTAAAATCAAAATTCAGAACCTTTATTGATATTTTGACTCCAGTTTTTAAATCCTAAAATACTATGTCTGTCTGTAAATATAAAAAAACAAACCTAACTTTTGTATGAACACAACATTACCTAACTCTAATCCCTAATCCCACAACAGACAGATGCTCCGCTCTTGCAGTCAAATATTTTGACCTATAGCACACAACTCTGGAGTTTGGGTGCCAATGATGAATAACAGCTTGTATTTTTAACATTGTGTTTCCTCCATAGACAATGTTTGTCATCCCACCTGTTCTGCTACACACAGGAAGTGCAGATAGCTGCACTTTCTCCAGCAGTCTAAGGCAGGACCACCTGTTCTCACCAAACAGGAGAGAGTACATTCAGGATGAGTCATGGTGAGGAACTTTGTCACTCAGCTTCCTATGAGACATAGTGTTCACAATCTGGCAGTATAGATGTATGTTTGGGTAGCAAGATGGATGGAAACACTGCAAGGTGATTCATATCCTAGCTGTTGCCATAGAAATATCCTCTTGCCTGCATCATTTTGGCATTTCATAATCTATTCTTTATATTCATTAGTTCCCCTGTATTTCCAAATCTACACATTGCAACACAAATCGACTGTAGATTTTATTCAGGTGGCTGAATTGTTATTGTATAGAAACATGAACTTATGGTTGATGAAGTAAAGCTTTGAGGGAAAAAAAAAAAGAAGGTAACACTATCACCTACCCACAAACCTTGTTAAATTTAAACAAACCTCCCACCGTGTAATTCCAGCCCTGCATACAACACCACGAAGCCTCCAGCGAGCAGCTTCCCTCAGCTGTGGACAGATTTAGCACAGCAGTGGCACATTCTAGCAGCAGAACTGGATAAGTGAACTGTGTTGAAATGCGCCATTAAGAAACGATTACCAAAGTCTGTGTACAGTCAGCTGGCTCTTGCATAAACACATCATCGTAAACCAAATGCACAACTGTAACAGAACCACAACAATACACATGGTATGAGTAAAGATCAGGAAAACACACACACATTATGCTAAAACCGGACCATTGCTTGCTTTAGACCTCTGAGAGATTTATCGCTGCGCAAGACAACCTCGATGATGGCCAAGTTTAAATCAGGTATGGTTTTTGCTTATTATAGGCACAGTCTCTGAACTCTTTGATTGCGTCTCATATTGGAATAAAAAATAATTCTTAATGATGACTGCATTAGAGGAAAAATTAGAAAATTATCAGAGTCATTCATTCTTAATCAGATGTTTTACAGTGAAGTCCAAAAGTGGTGGACCAGCCAAACCACTAGTATGGCCAAAAAGAGGGGGACTGGCTTTCTGAAAGGAGTTTCTCACCATGACAGAAAAAATCATTAGCATAATTAATCTGATGGTGAAGAATTCTGAATTGCTACAAAAAAGTCTTGCCAAGTGAATCTTTCATTTTGGGTTCTAAAGATGATCCCAAAGGTTCACTGAGATGCTGTGAGCCCATTTTGAATTTTCCCAGTTGCATCACACTCAAAAAAAAAAAAAGACCTCTTAACCCTCCACCTCCACCTCCACCTCCACCTCCACCTCTCCAATTCTCCTAACTCCTCAACTTAGTTTAAACCCTTGTCTCTTTGCTCACTCCTCCTTCTCTCCTCCACCTTTTTCTCTCTTCATGATCTCCATTTCTGCTTTTTCTCTTCTGCTCTTTCATCCTAATGTTTTCTTGTTCCCTCCATCTTCTCATCCATCTTTCCCTTTAGCTCCTCTATTTCTCCTTCCTTCATCCATCCATCCTCCTCCTCCTCCTCCTCCTCCTCCTCCTCCCATCATCCTCCCTGCTGACGGTGAGTCCTGTGAGAGCAGTTTATCAGCTCAACACAGTAATTACATCGACAGAGAGAGAGAGAGAGAGAGAGAGAGAGAGAGAGAGAGATGCCTCTGCAGTGTCAACACTGTATCACACACCCACCCACACACACACACACACACACACACACACACACACACACTCAGGTTCAGATGCTCAAACACAGATAAAACAAAATACACAAACATTTTTACACGACAAACTGCTTTTGTTTGTTTGTTGCCAGACATGTAAACCTGAACACAGACAGGTGTATGTGTGTGTGTGTGTGTGTGTGTGTGTGTGTGTGTGTGTGTGTGTGCAGGAGGAACAGCTAATGCAAATAGCCCGTCTTTCCTCTTTTGCTACCACTGACTACTCATCGGGAGCCATGCAAATTCAAGTGCTCTCCGCATCACTTCATTGCACTGATACAGTGTAGTGGTTCAGGCCAGAATCCCACGAACAGTTATATTTTAACCCATAAGTGCTTTCCCTATTCATACTAGATAATGCTGTTTGTTTGTTAGCACAAAGGCAACATGTAAATGTAGGTGTTTTGATAAGTATAACTGCACACGAGGGAAAACACTTTACTTTATTACTGTTGTCTCTGGTAACAGTGAAGCATCACTTAAAGTGGCTGAAATTTACAACTTCTTTTATATGTATATTTTCCATAATAATCCCTTGAAGTGCAATATATGCCTGATTTAATGTAATTCACCTTATTTGCTTTAAAGTAGCATACAAAGTTTCTATTCAGCCGTGTTAGCATAGCTATAGCTGTAAGGCTACTGAAGTGCTATAGTGTGTTGAGCTAGAGGAGTAATGATACCCATAACATGCCAGCAGGTATGTCATTTACGCTATGCAGCTGTAATGTTTTATCTTATTTCCTGTTTACTTTAGTTTGTTAGCATGCTAACATTTGCTTGTTGGCATCACTGGTGCATTATTCAGCATGAGGCTCAATGTCCCGTCTCTTGTAGGTGTGTCAGCCTCAGCAGCCAATGTCAACTCTCTGACACGTAAACCATCAGGTTCAGAGCGCAAGGCGGAACAAACGCAGTCGCCCGGAGCCCAAAGTGTCCACTCCAGCGTTGTGGTTGTTCCCTCCAGGGTTCCATGTGGGGTGAGACAATCATTTGGCCAGCAGCAAATTTTTTTTCTTTTGCATAAAGCATCCCTAACTTTAATTACACTGCAGTTCACTAATCTCTGTTTGGCAGAGCTCTATGGAGTTGTTCATTCTCTTGAAAAATGAGGTGGTTGGCAGTGACGCTGACGTTGAGTTCACTGGCGAGAGTCAGATGCTGAGAGTGAAGCCTGTCCACTGGAACGAGCGGATACTGTGTGTCAATGCACCAGGTGAACAAAAATGAATATCATCAAGGAAATACATGCAACTCTATAACAAATTATCACTAGCCAAAAAAATAGCCTGCCAGTTTTAATTTTCTGTTTGTTTTCTAGATTTTCCTGCGGGGAATGTAAGTGTGACTGTTTATAGCAATGGGGAGCCACTAAGCAAGGCACAGTTGCAGTACTTCAGCAACATGGAGGAAATAACCTGCCTCTTGGCGAGGGCAGCAGACCCCGTGGATTTCATGTGTCAGGTAAAGTCATTACATGGCTTAAAGAACTGCCGCATTCTTGCAGTCTCACCTTATCTGGGCGTTGTGAAATGGAAAAATTCCACAGTTTTCACACATAACTGTTGGTTTTCTCGTCGTACTGCGAAAACAGGTGTCAAGTCTGAACAAAAAATAACCTTGATGATGTCATAGTTTGCCTTAGGCAGGAAGACTATACCTTTAAATAGTTGCATTCATTACCCTGGGTTATGACTTGCCAAAGTTGTGGGTATTTTACCAGGGTCTTCAAATAAAAGTGTTTAGCATTATGGGAGATGTTGGTTTGAGTGTTTTTCTAACTTGACCCATCAAAGACTGAAATGTCAGGACATCTTGGCCTCCCTATTTTGATTTTTGACTCCTTTTTTTAAATCAGTTTGTTGTCATTCCTTCAACTTTTTGGAAGTGCAATACCAAACGAAGGACATCATTAGTAAGAGGGAGTTGGAGTTTTATTTTATTCTTTTTAATGACATCATAATCTGGAAAACTAAGCCAAACTCATTACTTGTAAACTTGTTGGCAACACAGCCAAAGTTCAACAGCAGCATTGTTTTGAGGATGAACATTAATATCAAAACCTGATCTATAAAATGGAGACCATGCTGTATGTACGCGATGTAGGGAATGGAAACATTTACAGTAAGCAAAACAGCCTGTAAGCATTTCTCAGACTTCAACCTTCTTGTAAATCTTATAAAGTGACTCCATCGGTAATTGCTTGAGTAATGCAGAAATCACATTTGAACACTGTCCTCCTCTCTCTTTAATGAAAGTAACACTTCTGAGGCACTTTGAATGTTGTGTTACTTAGTGACTCATCGTTATGTAACTCAGTTATAAAATTTAGTCAATCGCCATACCAAAACACTGCTTATAAGCAATCCACTTAAAGACACCAGAACAAGGCAAAAAGACGTCAGATAAACGGAATCAGTGTGTTTCTGTTGATGTTTTCGTGCATTGCTTTTCACCATCTACCCTCTGGAAAAAAAAAAGAGACGGCAGCTTTCTTCCCTCTCTTGGCCGTGCACACTTGATCTGATTAGTTCTCTTTTGCTGCAGAGGCAAAGTTGAGCCATGCCAAAAGACAAATTAGCCAAAAGGTTTTCAAACTATGGCTGTATTTCACCATATGATTCAAACACTCCTATTGTTTAAGGTGCCTTTGCCTCCTCATCAGTTTCAAATTTTGTAAAGTAACAAAAAGTTTTCTTTGCAGCCTTGCCACACAAAAGAAAAGAAGTTTAAATGTGATTTGCTTGTGACCTGTCTGTCTGTCTGTCTGGAATTCAGGCTCTTCAGGAGTCCTCTGTGGAGAAGCTGGATCAGAAGTTGTCCTCCATGCTGTTGGAGGGCATGCCCACCGGGGGCTTTCAGGCGCTACAGCGTGAAAATACACCTGAAAGAGGTACAGCTCCGCACAATTACTCAACACCAAAGTGATGCAACTTTACACGCATTTGATTTTTAACTGTCATGGAAACATCAGCAAAGAACTACTTGTTTGTACCTGACAGGAAGTCTGTAAAAACAAAATTTATTGCAATACAAGTGGATACAGGGTGTATTATGAAACACATTCCCTAAATGACAGGAAACACTTGCTCTATACACAGTTACTGCATTCCATTGTTATAACAGATTACTTAAATGATGCTTTGTTTTAAATACCAGACATGAACAGCATTTTTTTGCTAAATCCTAATCACAACAGCCTGTCCGTTTAATTCACTCCCTTCTCTTGGAGCATGAATTGATGCAACAATGTGGATTAAACATACTTCTCACAGTTGGAATGTGTTCCTGTTGCATGATGCACATTATCCACCACAAAAAAAAAAAAAAAGAAAGCCCTCCATTATTTCTTGGCTCATTATGCGGCAGATTGATGGCTTCATGAGCTGCCGCCATTGATCCTTAACTCTGCTAAAAAGGGCACCAGGAAATGTTTCCACGACAAACTAGTCAATAGGAGCCTCCAAGCTGTCTCTCTTCGACCCTGCTGATTGTGTTAGATTGCACACATTTGGCCGGGTCAACTTCAAGTTATCTGGAAACAAACTAATTCAAGTGACGTAATGTCCCGCTGTCAAGGAAAAATATGTAAATAATTTACAGCTATTTATCCTCAGGCCAAACTGGGCCGTGTTAGACCAGTCAATTTTGAAAAAATTAATCCTAATCAAAACTGGCCACACCAGAGCTCCACGGTGCCGATGTGCCGTCACTCCTCCACTTCGCTGCCCAGTATGGACTCAAGAGCGTCTCCAGCCTGCTCCTGCAGTGTCCAGGTGCCGAGCGAGCGCTGCACACAGCCAATCGCCACGGACAGACTCCCACTGAGATCGCCAAGAGTCACGGCCACGCAGAGCTTCACATCTTATTGAAGGAAACACTGGTAACTACTTCCTAATTACACAGTTGCTCCTTTCAACCTTTCTACAGTGTTTTCTTTCTTTTTTCTTCACCTCGCCGCAGTTGGAATTTTTCATTGCCACAAATTACCGCTCTAGCTTTATTGACTATCTATACAATGAAGACATTTCTCAAAATGCCAATATCTGATGACAGCCTCTCATGCTCAGTGATTTGTGAGCTAATTAAAACTATCCAATGACACTGTTTGGCTGGAGGTGGCTCGTTGTGATGTCACCTAAATGGATTCTCGTAGTTTTTAGTTACCTGCTGACAGCTGAGCAAAACAACCCAATGAACCTCAGCCTGTGAGACTCTGCAGCCAGCGGACGCAGTGCAGCACTCAGGACTATGAGTGAGTGGTGCTTTATCAATAATGAACGGAATTAAGAGGATAGAAAGGTGGAGAGCAGGCAAGTGACCCACATGTCAGGAGGGGGACCTCACTCCCTTCTAACTAGTGTCTTTTTATCCAGCTCATGGTCGTGGGTTGATGTAACCCCCTCCATCTCATCCTGAATATGTTTGGCTCCTAATGGAAACACCCCCACAGAGACTAGAAAGGCTCTGTTTGTTCATGCATGCACAATGGCTCACGGCGCAGGTCGTCTGCATACATTCAGACAATTAACGCAGCCACTAATGTCGGGATCGTCTTGCGTAATGGCTGCCATTTTCTCATGTTAATATGAAGGGCCTCTTCCTGCTCAACCTCCCATTTCACTGTGTAGATACGGCGACACGAGAGCAGCAGATTTGCAGCAATCCGAATTTAATAGATCTCTTGCATGCATGCACATCCCTTTATTCGATCATCCTGGAGGACACTGGCGTCATATTTTTTTTTTTTGCGATGCTAATTTCATTAGGCAGCGAGGACATTATCATTATGAAAAAGACATGATGCACCCGGGTGGTAAAGCTGCTAAGGTGTTTACACAGTTTTCTTCTCCCAGTGGGCGGCTGAAAAAACACCATATCTTTACTAGTTTTTCTTGTGGACACTTTTGCCGTGATCCTTTTGTATTTAAATAAGAATCTTTACAGTTCCTGACAGGTGTGACATCTTTTTGGTCTCTTTCCTACAAGACAGTTGATAGTCTGTTGTGCCATTATGTCCTTGACTATCATTCTTCCTGCTACCTAGAAGCTTAAAACTGCATGACTAAGATTGGTTGTTTGATGCAAATGACAAAAAAGAAAAAAACAAAAACTTATTTCTCACTAGTCAAGCTGAAAACTGTTGTCTAAATTCACTGTGGATTTTTAACAGTAACAGTAACAAGGACACTGACAGTGGCACTTCAGAGGTGAGGAGAAGCACACGGAGGAACGTGACAAAGTGAAAAAAGAAATACAAATTAAACACACTGGAGGGTCCATCAGCAGAACTGTCATTAAACCTTTGTTTATGAGACACAAATCTGAAATGCAGCACACTTCATCAACAATGACAACCAAATGCTGTCGTTTATTATCAGGAACGTTTTTAGATTTACCATAAATCTACATAACATTCATCCATTCATGTGGAAATCTGCGCTCTTCTGTCCTGTCTTCCTTGCTAACGCTGACAACTTTCGTCTGTCTCTGATGGCTCTGATGGATCAACCTGTAGAGAGTTCCCCCCCCTCTAGAGAAATTTAGACACTCCAGCAGCTGTTGCAAATGTATTTATCTCCCTAGCAACACGGCTAATTGAGAGTGACTGCAGATGGAGCAAGATTTGATCAGATTGCTCTAGCGAGTCAAAGTGCTCTCTGTGAGCCTGCAGTGAGTCAGCTGAGCCAACAGGGGAGCAGTAGAGTCAAACGGAGCCCCCCCCCCGCAGGGATTTAAACAAGCTTGTGGATAACAGACTTGACTTGACATTTCTTAACAGTTTTCTTGGAGAGTACTGTGCTCATGTTCTGCTCATGTTCTAACGGTCACCACTTAGGTGGGGTTTGTTTTTGCTCCTTTTTTTTTTTTTTTTTTTTTGCATGGCAGTTTCATTAACTCATCTGCAGTGTTTCCCCCCACCTCCAATTAATCAACCCATGATGCATCAGTGATCTGGGCGTCAGGGTAGCAGCACTCTGTCAATAAATCCTGGATGGATTGGTCCCCTGCTTCGTACAGAGGCTGAATCACTCACAGGGCCTGCGTCAGATCCACTAGTCTGCCCTGGCACCACACTTCTTTGTTAATTAGCTGCAAACTGCTCCAGAGGGGAAAGCTGAATTATTCAGGGAGAGCATAACTAGAATACAAATATAGAAAATGCTCCGCGGTTATCTATGATGTCTGTGTCCTCAGACTGCAATATTGTGCCCGCTCCTGGTAATGACTAACACAAACACACATTGTCCTTATTTAATATTTTAATACTGGGTCACAAATTTGGCTGCGCGTCTCTTGGCATTTAGATGGACTCTGCGTTCCGACCAGGATTTCACTCTGTGCTCTCAGATGTAGAGCAGAGCTTGATAAATACAAATTAAGCTGACACTGCATGGTCCTCCAAAGACTACAAAGAGCTATTTATGTGTTGTGTTTGCATACAGTGTAAACCCGCATTCATATCCAAATGCAGTGGAACCTAAAGAGGTGACATCCTACACTGGAATCTGGGAATTTGTTGATTCAACTGTGCATATTTTGCATGTCATGTTTGCTTCGCAAAATAACCGTCCTCAAATGTAAAGGATTTGTTTATTTTTTCAATGATACTGTCATCTTTAGCCTGAAAAAAGGAACTGCTTTTATCCTTCTGGTTACATTTTGCAGGCGCACAGCAAGATCGTTAAAAAACTTCTTATTTAATCAACACCTTTGAATCAATTTTATGCTGCACTAGCCAAGTTGCCCCAGGAATGGCACTGTCACTAGCTATTTTTTTTGTTCAGATTTATATGTTTATCGTTAAAATTTGGTACAGAAGTTCACTGACCCCAGAGGATGAGACCTACTGACTTGACTGATCCTCATCTAGTGCCACCAACTAAGCCAACCTTTCATTTATCCAGTTTCAGCGTTTATTTGATGTAAAATCCTCCTGCTTCACATTGGCACATTAGCATTGCCATTGTGAGCATGCTGCCATAAGCATTTTGCTCAAAGCACAAATCAGATTTTTAAGCACAGCCTCTCAAAGCTTAGCTTGGCTCTAGACACATGAGCTGAGTTCCAAATCAAATGCTTTTTTTTCTTTTTTTTTTACTTTTAATTCTTAGTCCAGCTGCTGTGCTACAGCATGAACTGTGCTGCATAGTACATAATACTACATAATAGTATGGTAGTATGAAAGCAGCATTAGTCTTGTTAAAACAAACAACATGTTTGGTTTCATGTTAGAAGAAAACTCTGAAGATAACACTTTACAGCGTACAGTTTTGCAGAAGTGTGAAGTGCTTCTTGGCTGCTGAGCTGACCACTTTAATTTTCCCATGCCAACCAACAAGTTGAATAGATTTTGTCTGCACAGCACTGAAGTGATTGGTTCGATGTTACACTCTGCAATCTGCCGTGCATCAAACACTCTTATCCTGAAACCGCTATGTCAAAAGACAAGCCAGCGTGCTGGCACTGAGAGCGGAGAGTGGCCAGCCTCTGAGTTGACCATTTCAGCAGCTGAAAACAGCTTACGCTCCTTATCCTATCTGTGTTATCCTTTATTTGAGATTTGTTCCCTCTCTAACAAAATCGTCCCTGCTGTTATGTCTGAAGCACTGCTGCTTGGATTGTGGCAGTGAAACTGAATTTGTCTGGAATGCCTGGAGCTCCTGCAGTTTCAGACATCTGTAAAATGATTTAGCATTTGCGGTTAGTAAATAAATACCCCCTCCCCTGGCCAGAAATTACCTCTGAAAATACCACACTGTGCTTAAGCACAGCATCCAACTATTATAGTTCAATGTTCAAGCTGCGCTGGTAATTAACCCGTCCTTTCTACCTGTTGGGCCTGTTATGAACCTTCACAGTTAAATAATGCATTCATGGCAGCCAATAAGTAATTTGCAGTACTAGGAACAGTGTAATATTGTAATTGAGTCATGAGTGGCTGTGTTGCTTGGAAACTGCATACAGAGCGTGGTGGGTTATAGGAGGATATCTTGATCAAAATGAACTGTGTCTCATATATTCTGCAAGATTTATGTTATTGAAAGGGATTTATGTGCTTGAATGCAGAACATATCCTTTAAAACTGAAGCAAGAAATCGGATGCTTGATAGATTCTTTTAGTGCTATAACCTGTTTGAGTGCAAAATCTAAAATACAGCTCAGCGGCTATTTTAACATAAAGCAAAAAAACAGTTTGTTGATTCAAAATATGCAGTGATTAGTGCAAATGTCAGAATGTCTACTACAAATTTTCATTTTCAATTTCATTTTCCTTTTTTTTCTTATCATTTTT
>JAUZTA010000019.1:5654147-5666387 GCA_034780835.1 Ctenochaetus striatus | reverse complement strand
GAGACATAATTATGTGCTGAGGATCATTTCCCTATGTCTTTACACAGCAAAGAGTTGTTTACTGCTGTATAAATGTTCAAAATCTTATGTATTTTGCCGTTTTATAGCAGTGTTTACTGACTTTTGGCCTTACAGATCAAGCTTTAAATGAATATTATTTATGTATTATTACAGTAACATTAACTTATAGCATTGCCATGGAAAACATGGTAGCTAACTGCCAGCTGTTTGGTGCTGGACAGGCAGTGTGCTGTATGTAAACAGCTGCCTGCTGCATCCTCAATGCTGAACTAAAATGATAAAGTTACAGGCTGCTAAAAACAAAACAATTAGCTGAAAGATGCTAAATCCTTCCAGAGTAGTAGCTGCAGAATTGGGTAATTATTTAGTGTGGGTTTGTCTCTATGAACTTTTTTGATGATATACGGGGTTATTTGACCAACTGTAATAATATATTTATATATATATGTTAAATTTTTTTTTAAAAATTGATTAGTACAGCTTAATGTTTCCCATTAGCACTGCTGATGACACATGTATTATTTCACTGTACAACAGCAAGAACTGAAAATTCTGTCAAAATCTTGACTTGACTTTCCAGTCGGATTTCCTCGTCCTCTCTATTCCGGTAGCATGCTTGGTCAACTAGTGGAGAGACAGGATTTTACAGTCAACGCATCAATAATATTGTTATGACACAGCTCTTACCTGGCAATGGCCTGTACCAATTGAAACATGAAAAGCCAAGCTGTCGCCTCAGTCATCTGCCGAATCCCACCAGCCTCCCTGAGACGCTGCTGGTTCCACGCTGCTGCAAAAACACTCATGAGAGTACAAACACTGGGATAACTTATCAGGGATAACTAGTCTACTGAAGGAGCATGCATAAACACAGCCATTCAGAAATTCTCCATTATGCACCTTGGCATGCATGCAACACACACACAGGGAGGCAAAAGCACATATACACACACAGGTCCCCTCCTTGCTCGGTCCTCTCTCCGGCCCCAGGATTAGGGCTGAGGATTGTGCACAGCTGCTCCCCAACATCCCCGATAAAAATCAGGCAATTTCACAGTCAGTGGCATTCTTTCATCCCCTAATCCACACCCCGCATACAGTATAGATGAACCTCACTGCGATGAGAACAAGCTGTTCTGAGCTGACCCCCCTGGTCAACGTGGACACCTTCGATTCGCCATAGAGACATTGAGCAACCGATTTGTATGGTGCAAGAACAAGAAAGTAGTGTTGAGTCCAGTGTCGCATATTTACTTTAACTTCCTTTTTAGCAACTAGATGATGGGTAGACCAGCAACCATCAGTGATGCAAGTAAATATTACAGCTGATATCAGAAATATCATAATAAAAAAATGTTTTAGTGAATGATGGTCTTCAAATTGTCTATTAAAATTAAATTCTGAGACTCATTAGAAGTTATTCCAGTCTGAAATCGATTTTTAAATCACTCTGAAAATGTACTAAATTCCTATTTGCACGTATATAAACAACCCACTCCTTGTAGCAGCCTTGACAGGAGTAGCAATCGTTTATAGGGACTTTATTTAATGCATTTCCTCAGTCATTGCACGCCATTATTATTCATAGGTTTCCCCCCTTTTTGAGTCATTTACTTCACCCATTTTGTCTGACCCCAACCTCCATTTGCAAGAGCAATTCTTTACCAAAGTTCAAACAGGGGACAAAAAAGGCACTTCACAGCAAAAAAAAAAAAGAGAGAAGAGTGGGGAGAAAAAAAAGTATGAATCAAAAGGCAAGGAAATGGAATTCACTGTACAAACGTCGGGGGAATTTCAATGTCCACCGAGGCACAGTAGAGCTCTGTTCGGTCCTCGCAGGCTGCGGGGTGAAAAGAGCAGCAGCCACAGCAGGGTACATCTATTCTGACAAGTCCTTACACACACTGAAAAGCCTGAGCAAGGTCTATTTGTTTAAGAGGCAATAGACCCAGCGGAAGCATGCTGAAGCTTTAACAAGATAACAGGATAATTTTATGGTTTTGCTTTGAGACGATGTGAAGGTAATCAAGTAAAATAGAACGTTTCCTGTTTGCTGTTGGAGCACTTGAACAGTTCAGGAAACTTGATTATAGTTTTTTGATTTAAAAAACAGCGACTTATGTCAAGAAACACATTAAACGGACCAAATTACTTGAGGAAATTTCCCTGGAAATGAAGGTGATTTCACTGGAGGACAAATGTATTCTGGAGACTTTTGCGTAAAACGGGGAGTTGAACATTAAAATGCACAGTTATGTTGCTGATAGATTACTTGAGAGCACAGAGTTGCATCTTTCGTTTCTGATTTATGAAGAAAATTTTGAAATATATCTGGAAGAGGGCAGCACCTCACTTTATATTTCCAGCAGAGGCTTCTTTTCCACTCATCACCTTGAAATTAATGGATGCAGAAGATATTAAGAATGTGGTTCTTTTTTTGATCTTTGAGGTGAGACACTGGTCGACTCTTACCTCCTCCACAAGGGTCAAAGGTCAACTTTGGATTCAAAACTGCACTCTTGGGACTGGAGGGAAACTGGACTGCCTCAAAGACTCCTCATAAGAATGCTTGTCAGTACCAGGCCTTGAAAATAATCAGATTACATCAGTGTAAGGTTACTGATTATGAAACAAGGAGCCTAATAGGTTTATGCAATAAACCTTTTGAACTCTGCAAGTATTAATAATATTATTGTATAAATATAATAGATTATTCTGCAGTATTAGAATTCGAAATAACCCTCAATCAGTCTCTGCTTTCCCGGAGCCTCTCATGATTTTGAGGTTTTGTGCATCCTGTGTGAATTGTGTCCAGATGGTGTTGCTGTACTTTTCGCAGAGCATAAAAATGTTTCTCTGCTCGAGATTGGACATGTTGAGGGCATTATAATGCGTCTGCGGCTGTGCTGGAAACTCGGTCTTACTTAATGTGTAATTCTTTAAAAACAGGCTTACAAACATGGTTTCATTAAAAAAGAGCTCAGTTATTTTCTACAAAGACAGGGAACTGTAGTTTTTTAGCAAACTTAAATAAAACAGCAGTAAAGTACAATCGTTAGAGACTATTGCAAGACACGTTGGGTGTACTTGTGAGTATTTATGGCAGCCAGATGGTGTATGTAGGAGCGACTTAAAATAAACTACACTTCCCATGTTCCTTATAATACAGTAACACATCACTCAGTGCAACTTACTGGACATTTGGACATTTGAGCAACATTGGAAACAGGGACACAAGCTGTTTCACATTGTTAAGAATACAGGAAGGGACAATTTGGCAACACCTTGACACTGGAAGGGACGTGTCCAGAATGTCAGTAATGGTTTGTGTTTTAGTTTAGCTATTTCCTGTTTTATTTTGTAGTTTCTGTCTTATTGTCACTCTGTCCTTTCTTTGGTTGCTTTTCTCTCTTTGTCAACATTTACAAATTAAAATGCCTAATAATCACTATATCTCTGTTACTCTCAGAAAATCCCAGAGAAAATTATGAAAGTTTATTCGAGGTAACAGTTGAGTTTCACTTTGTCGTCTGCTGCTTAGTTGTATTTAAGGAATAACATCAGTCACAGTGCAGCGGAGGAAGTCTGCAAATGTGACTAAACGTAACTTGAATAAAACTGTAACACATTATCTTGTCTGTGAATATTTCTGCCTGAGTCTGATAGTTCTTCATCTGCAATGGTGGCTGTTTTACAATGAAATTGACAAATCCAATGATCTCAAGCTCCATTTTGATGTCATTAAATCACAGCTTTTCTTTTGACTATTTGAGATCCCACAAATAAAATAAACCCATAACCTTAACAAGCCTATTTTGCATCAATATTTACACAGAACAGAAGCAAACAAGAAGCTAATGATTTATACCCACAATGTATTATCACGCCATGCATCTGGAGATCAAACTGGTATAAAAATATGTCTCCACATGTTAACGTGAACAAAGACAACAGTCAAAGCAAGAGAGGTGCCACAGGTGTTGTTTACCTATCCGAGTTCCACGTTGGGCCTCGAAACAAGTGTGAAAAGCGGCACTGCCTTCAGATTAACTCCCATCTCTCATCTCTTTAATGATGGAGAAACAGCAGCTACATCCTGATTGATGTGGTTGAAGGCCAGCAGCAGCACCAGGAATGATCCTCTCACCTCTCCCCCGAGCACGCCTCAGCCTGGCATCTGCTAAAGGGCACAGGTACACCGTCCTGTGCCCTTGTCCCGCCCCCACCTATTTGATCGGGGGCCAAGAGTGACTCCGCAGATCCTGCCAAGAACCCCCATCAGTGGGCCCCAGGCACCAGACTCAGGGGCCCACACTGGCTCCTCTGCTTTTTGAGGCTTTGGGAAGATTAATAGGCCTCCTCTGTAGAGCGCCTTTGTGAGGCAGCGCCCAGGCGTGTTCAAGCTGTTGGGTTTGCAGGAGACGAAAGGAGCAGTGGCTAATTCCTCTGCAGGTCAGTTTGTCTGTTGCTACTCTGCATTTTCAATGACTCAGAAAGGTCACATCCGTACTGGATGAGCCGGTGCAAGAGAACTCAGGCAGACATCTTGAGATCAGAATAGCTGACACTTTTTCTGTCTCTGTCAGAGCTTGTGCCGGGCAGAATTTCTAGAATTTATTCAATGGATGCATCTTTATCGATTCTGCAATCCCAGCCCAAAGCTCCTTTTTGCACATACAGTATTAACACACACAGGATGATCCCGCAACCACAGCTGAACAATCAAACGTGCAGCCACACAATGCTGTTTACCACCACTTTAATTTGGATTATGGATTAATGGTCAAATGAATGACAACAAACATGCAAATGTACATATCATATTTGCACAGCCGTTTTCAGCAGGAGGTGCTAATCACAGGCAAATACGTGGGTCACCATGGCGAGCGGCGAGCATCACTGCGGCTTTGTCTGTCTCGTACAGACTCAAGCCCCGCAGATTTTAGGTTTCTTTTCTCACATATTTCCACACAAACCTGCTGTGAATACCAAAGTCAGAGCCAAGAATTTTCTTGAATGTACTTTGAACTCGGAATTTAACACCAGCATAAAATGTTTTTAAAACTGAATGTTTTTTGGATTTTATGCAAAGGCTTTTGGCCGGAAACCATTTTAATAGTTTTTTCTTCTCACTCGGTTGCAGGTGAGGGCCTTTGATTCCAGTCGTGTCACACCTCCAATAGTGCAGCCACCAGTAACAGTCTCTTTCACCCGCTCCCTTTCTCTCTCTCACCCACACACACACACACACACACACACACACACACACACACACACACACACGCACACACACACTTCTGGCTGCTCCAGGTGCCAGGGTGTGAAGGGATCAGCCAATCCCAGCTCTCGTCTGAAGCTGGATGGTGGCCATCCAGTTATTAAAAGCTACGGGTGAGCTTTGCTGCTCGCCTCTCCTCTGCACTCGAAACACTTTATGAAAAAATAACTTATGAAACAAAACAGTGCTGGGTGGTGGGCAAGCTTCCCAGAGGGGAAAAAAAAATAAATGTGAGTTTTCTGCGAGTTGTCTAATAAGCCGGCGCACTAAATCACTCTTATCATTCATCTGCATGAGCTGATAAGGAATCAATTTATGGGTCATCATTGCATGATTGATGTCTCCATCTCGCTGCACTGTGTGTCCAATAATAATCTTCAGTGTTATTATTTCCATAAACATCATTATCATATCCAGGCGTACTATGTCCTCACTCAGGACTACTGGGAAAGCTGAAGTGCCTT
This sequence comes from Ctenochaetus striatus, assembly GCA_034780835.1. Taxonomy (NCBI): domain Eukaryota; kingdom Metazoa; phylum Chordata; class Actinopteri; order Acanthuriformes; family Acanthuridae; genus Ctenochaetus; species Ctenochaetus striatus. The sequence continues at coordinate 5,660,624 of JAUZTA010000019.1, read as the reverse complement.
TGATGAGATGAGATCACATTTTAGAGGGAGCTGCCTGCTCTTTGCCTGTAGCCAAAAAAACAGCCTAATTGTGTTTTGTCCCATATGTGAATTATTATTAACGTCGATTCATTTACTACACTTCCTTTGCCAATTTCCTAAATTAAAAAAATACCATGTTGAGATTTTCAGCGCACCCTCCCATTTTCAGCGACGGCTTACAGCATCACCATGGCAACTTCCAATCAGCAAGGATGGTAGAGCCTGCCGGCCGTGTGTTTGGCGCGAGGCTCTGAGAGGCGCAGGTGGAGCACATATGGAACAATGGCCTAGCAGAAAAAAAAAAAAAGAAACACTCTGCCCGCCTGTATGTGCCAGCAGTGCCCATTTTAATCCCACCGTTACCTTCTAGTGCTCTCTGATGGAGACGTTCTGCTGCAATCACAGCCTCAGACTGCTGCTGGGCCCGTGCCAGACTTCACTTGACAAAGCCAGGCCCCGTGTGCTTTTGTAAAACAATGTCTCCAAGAGTTGTGGATCCACCATCTCTTGATCATTTAGCATAATTGTTCCTCACTATCTTTCATTTAAACATCACTGACCTTGGCTGATCTTGTCCCAGAGAGATTTGACTTCCTGATTCCGGTTTCATGAAGCTTCATCATGTTGTAGGCAGCTTAGACCTACATAGATAATGATTAACTATATGTAAGTGCATTCATGCCCATACATACATTGAGGCTGGCTGTTAATGACTTTTGTGCCTCATATGGCTAGTAATTGGGGTAGTAATGTTATGGAAATCACTAGCATGTGCAGTAAATAAATCAATCATCCAAGGGGCCTTATCTATCACTGCACATTTAAGCAGTCAGCTTCTATGTAGGTTAATTAAAGCACAATGGCCGAGGACAGGACCTGGCACCCGTCCTGCTTACGCTTAAGCCTTCTCTAGGCCCGCTGGGCTGGAGCTTTCTACAGCCAGATGAAATTTGCCCATTTCATCCACCCCCATCCCCAGCTGAATACATAAATCATCTGTAAGGGCCTCAGCTTCGACCCTAAATTCCATGAACAATGCCGTTTGTCCGCAAATACCAAACATAATTGCTGGATACTCTTCAAAGCAGAAATCGCGTTTCTTTGCACTTATCTAGGGGCATATAGCGCAGATTTTTGTTACTCACTTCATCTGGCTTCGGAACAAATCAATTAAGATGTTGTGCCACATCCAGTATGGATATTGGGTAAAGTGTGCCACCACTGATTTGCTTTTATGTTTGGTCTGAGCTGTGAGATAAGAGTGAGTGACATCTGTGTGTAGGGGGAGGTTGGTTGGGAAACACAGAAATGTCAAAGTTCAATCAAAGGTGTTTTTCAGATCCAAACTTTTCAGTATTGGGCAGCAACATTACATGTGATACAGTGATGTGATTTTTTTAGCACTGAATAGTGAGACTACAACTGCAAATTAAGTTATTACATTCCAGTTACTTGCTTCGGTCTTGAATGTAGGGGTTAATTTTTCCAAGAGTTTGATAGAGGCCTTTTATGATTTTCTTCTGCTACGTGTGTACAGGCTTCTGTTGGGCACATTAGCTTGGCATGTTAGCTTGGCGTGTTAACTTGGCTTGTTAGCTTGGCATGTTAGCTTGGCGTCTTAGCTTGGTGCGTTAGCTTGGTGCAGGTGGTCTAGGAAAGTCTTAAAGAGGAGAGTTTCATCTCCCACTAACTTAAAAGTTCTGTAATTTACAAAACAGTTTTGAAGATAGCTGCTGATAGCTTTAGTTAGGTATCACCTGGTTTTGTTAAGAAGGCTAAGTTAATATTAGCTGTTGATGATCAGTAAATATTACAAAAGTGTTGGCTAGCTTCATGTTAACCACAGTGTCTTGTTTTCTATATCTATTTCTGTAAAATACAGAATATATGAAGTTGTTTAAAGGCACCTTTAACTGAGCCAACCAGAATAACAAATGCTATGTAACTAATTTTTTGTATTTAATGGAATCAAATCGAACCAAAAATATTATGGTACTTTACTTCATTAAATAGTAATAGTCACGAGTGTGTTAACAGTCAGAGTATTATTGTACAGATTATTGGACAGCATCAAGTAAATGTCAAGAGACCCAGATGATGGACTAATTGATATCTGAAATTAATGTCAAATCTCTTATTCAGAAACATATGCCACAGCACAGTTGGTGTACTAAGGAGCCATTAGAAATGGTTTAAAATCAACATCCCAGTTTTCTCTCTTTCTTTGGGAGGATCAGAGCAGGAGCACCAGGCCCATGCAACTCCGCATGGCCCTCGGCTGTCACTGATAACAACTGTATCTCATTACGTCCTCCTTGTGGGGGCTAAGGAGGTAGTGGCGACCGTAAACGCCATCCTCCTGTCCTTCCACAATGGACTGTCGTGGACAAAAGGCACTCTCGAAAGCTTGAACCTAAGCCAACAGCTCTATTCGTGACGCCATGTATGGCAGATGTCTCGGTGAGCCTATGGAAGGTTACAAATCTGTGCAAGCTGAGGCATCTGCAGTATATCACAAACAGAAATCTATTTTTTTCTTGTAGATATTGAAGATTTTTCAGTTTATCTAATCAGAAAATATGTATTTCGAAAAAGGAGTTGAAAAAGTGAGTTAAAGACTATAAAAACTAAGCTGTTTTTGTTTTCAGTCTGTAATATATATGAGCTTTGCCCGAGTTTAGACCTTATTCTCAGTGTGTCTTTACTTTGTCAGATCACAATGGATCTTTGATTCCAGCTAAATGCCGAAGTCAAAATTATTTGATGAGGAAAGTCAACAGAAAATTTTAATAATTAACTGATCATTCCAGTGGTTAATTCGAAAAGTGCTTGATATGTTTAAACCATTTTCCTTTATAATATAAGAGTTGTTATCTGATGGTAAGGCATGTTTGAAAAGGTCATCATGGCTTCCACGAAATTATGCTTAGTAATTTTGGGTTGGTGATAGAAAGCGCAGTGCCTTTTATATGTTTTATTTTTATTTTTTTACATGAGTGTTGTAAATCAGCTTCTGTGTAGTGTTTTTTTTTTTTACTGTGGTTATTTCTTAATTCATTAATATAACATCTGCCGCAAGTCTGCTCATCCTTAAAGAGGGATGCCTCCTCTTTTGCTTTTCCTGAGGTATCTTCCTTTTTCTTACCTGTTTTCTGTTTTGGGGGGAGTTTTTCCTTATCTGAATCAAGAGGGTTAAGACAGAAAGTACTGAATGCTGTAAGGCTTTCTTAAGTTGGTTTGGGGCTGTATAAAGAAAACTGACTTCATTTAACTCACTCATTATTATTTGACATTCTACAGACTAAAAAGATAATCTACTAACTACAAAAATAATCAATAGACCAACCAATGATGGAAATAATCTAGCAATCGCCATGGAGAGTTTTTTTTTTTCAAAGCATTATTTAAATGATTTAAATTATTGGGAAACACTTGAAGAGAAACGCGGGCGATTCTATGATTTTACATCTGTTCACGCATTTTCTTGTGCATTCTTATTCATGTTCATGTTCATAGGGACTGGAATGCATCCCAGCATGCACTGGGTGAGAGGCAGAGAAACAGACAGTTCATTGCAGTGCACATACCTCTGTACATATTAATCCAAACAAGTGATATCTGTGAATGTTCTCATTCATTCAGGTCATAGTTATTCTGGGCAAATAAATCGAAGGCAACTGGACTCATATACATATTAAGTAAAACTCAAGCACATATTACTGAGTCCAGTTGCCTTTGATTTATTTGCCCAGAATAATCCAAACAAGCTTTGACTGTTAAGAGCAGCTGATGAAAATCTCCACATATACACAGAACAAACTAACTTTGTAACTCAATATTTCTTGTGGATGCAAAACTGAGGAATGAAATAAAGAAAAAGATGAATTACTGGCAATTTCAAAAGCTAAACTACAGAAAGTTACATCACTTGTGGTTGAATCACAGTCTTTTCATCCTCTTCAATAATAACTGCATCCCTCAACAACACAGTCGGAAATTCATGTTTAAAAAAAAGAGATGTAAAAAATTAAGAAAACAATAGCTTTATAATAATGTCTCTGTCAACAATCTGAGCCATTAAAATAAAAGCGAACAAATCAATCATTACTGAATGTGGCACTACTGCTTTCATTAGAAAATCATATAGATTAAATGTTAATCATAGCTAACTCTATACTAGTGGGCTTCTGCCAACATGACAGATGGACCATTAATGAGAATAACGAGGGGATCTTAGTCTATACACGGATATGGAGATGCAACAACAAGCATAACACCACACTTGGCTTCCAAAAAACTGTTATTCAGACAGAAATAGAGGAAAATAATCAGTATGTACAGGCAGAATTGCTTCTTTCCTAAAGTCAAAGAGTATGTGTTAAAAATATGTGAGATCACTTCAGTGTGGATGCAGACATGTTTTAAGATGTTTTCATAGTGGGCGCTGCCACAGGAGACTGAGGGAAAATTGGCGGTAACACCTGTCACACACATTCAGCATCAGATATTAGAATCCGTCTCTTTTACTGGTCTGTGAGTGATGAATAATTACTCTTGTTTAAAAATCTGCCTATTAGCGCTAACCAGGTTATATTGGACATCTGTCTCACAGAGCTGACTGATATAATTGGCTGCCATCACATCGTGCTTCACTCTACGGCGAAGCATACCTGCATGACAGGCGTTGAGAAGCGTCGCTGCAGATCGCCGTGGCTTCGTGACGTAGCGCCCGCATGTCAGCTTCACAACTGAGTCGAAATTGAAATTGTATGAGATGAAAGTTGCGTGGAAAACGGAACACATATGTCCATGTGTGGCGCTCAGTGGCATGTTATTGGCACAGTGTTTTCATCAGGTCTGATAACATATGTTTAGAACTCAGGAGGCTTTGGGCAGGAGGGAATAGCGCAGCGTTTGAAGTCAACTGCCGCATTAAGCAGAGAAGCGGCACAGTTGTGTGGAGATGCTCTCTTGTTCAAAGGGATGGAAGGAACCGCTCCGGGGAGCGTCCAACATCAAGAGCTGACCCCGGCACTGTTTCCCGCTACCTTCTGCCATGCGTCCCGCCGCCGTATGCTGTGATTCCCAAAGACCGGCAGGCCTGTGCCATCTGGCCTCACTTCGGATTCCCCGGACACATATTGGGGATCCAAACTACACCACCTCCCCGTCTCTCCCTTCCCTCTGCGCTCTCTCCCTCTGGGTCGTCTCTGCGCCTGCACTTCATCCCTGCTTGAGTGTTGGCTCAAGTGGAAGGGGTCTGCTCTCCAAGTGATCCCAGTTGCCCTTTTCCTCTTTAATCCCCTTGTGATGGGATCCAGTAGGAGCCCTTTAAATTCAGAGGGAAACGGTCGATAGTTTTTAAGATCAAGGAAAATCCCCAGAGGGTTATCCACCTAATGTAGTCTCTCTCTGTTGCAGGGTGCTTAGTCGTTAAATGACCTTCAGTCTGCTTTTTTTATGAACTGCTGCAATTTGAACGAGCCTAAAATTTAATTCCATCCCAGTAAAAGAGCCGCAATTCATTCAGTGTAAAGAATCCTGTGCTCCACTTTGGTTTGCTGCAGCAAATCTTTACCAACCTGCCAGTTTTCGAGTGTTACAGAGACACACAAAGAAAGAAGAGGCTCCAGGAAGAGAGCAGAAGTGGGCTGTACAGTATGTTCTGTAGCACTGCCACAGATTTCACACTCTTTTTGTGTGTCTCTTTCTCTTCCTGTCCTCTGGGCGTCGCCTCAGTGGGGAATTCGATTCTCTAATAACTGGGGAATCAAAGTTGGACAGCACCACTGCTGAGAATCATAAAGGGAGCAGTGAAGTGGCTGGCCATTCATTCATGCAGGCCCATTACAACGTATACCAGATGGACACTGCACGTCACCGGGTGACACCTCAAGACAGCCGCGGCCGCCTGCCTGCCTGGCTCGGAAAAGATGAAAGTTATGAGGGAGACGGGAGGCAGGTTGCGTCAAACAGAGACAGATCTGATCAACAACTGCACAGAGATGAAATCAAAGTGGTTGAAGCATGTGGCGTGAGGCATCTGGTATTCTAGCAAACAGAAGCTAGCGTAGCTGCCAACGCTTTCAGGGAGAGATGCCTCCCCCACTCGGCGGCCTCAAGCCAGTGGAAATGCTACTAGCTTGTGTCTTAAATCCACAAGAGGTGTATTGTTTGGCTGCCTTGTCTTGAGTTTTTTTTTAATATATTTTTTTTGTTGTTTTTGTTGCTTTTGATACAGGATGGGGGGGTTTTTGCAGGTAGTAGAGACACAAGACAGGCATGTGACAAAAGTCCTGTGCTGGATTCAAACCAGGAATTCATGTTTACATGGTACACACACTTTAGACCGACAAGCTGCCAGGACGCCCCCTGTGCTGAGTTCCTAACACAACAAGTCTAAACAGTAGCTTATTTATTCAATTCACTTATTTATTCAATAGCAAAGGTGACATT
>JAUZTA010000019.1:5497059-5512072 GCA_034780835.1 Ctenochaetus striatus | reverse complement strand
CCATGGATTCTGTGTAAACCCATGACTTATGATAACCACTGGACAGTTGTGAGTTTGCCTTTATAACAGTGGCCTCCAAAACAGTGCTTATTAAAGTAGTTTTATGCTAAATTAGTTGTTTTTAATGAGGTTTGGGTGAACTGAAATGCTGCACAATTTTGCATATAAATAAGAATTGCTAAAACGACTTAAGGCCTATTTTGATAAGTGGTTTACATTTGGTATCACTCACCTGGGAAATATGTCATAGTCTGTTGTGTAGTTTTGCGTCATTTAGCACAGGTTGGCCACAAAGACTGGTCAAGTTATTTTAAAGAGAAAGAAATCAGAATTTTGGGTGTTTTAAGTGCATTTTTGGCTGAAAAAGAACTAAGACGCAGTTAAGATTATATTGCATGGGTTGCACTACAGAGGTGTATGACTGAAGAAGTCAATGTTTTGGAAAAAAAGACTTATTTTGCACTCAACTCATTCAAGTCTTTGTTAAGAACATGGCTTGTAGAGTTTTTTTATTTTTTGTAAAGTTTCATTGTTTATATATTTTGTTTTTTGACTTTGGTACTTTTTGAAAAGATATTTGTCAAAATGTCCTTTTAACCACTTTGTGACATAAGAGCACGTTTATGTTTTACTTGGATATTGGTTCAAACAGTAGGAAATATTATAACGATCACCATAAGTGTAACATACTGACATTACTGTGCGAGATAGACAGGGTTTGCACTTTCGACATTATGTCCTGGGTTCACGGATTCTTTATCATCAAGTGCAACACATTGCAGCCTTTCATTATGCTGTGATGATTTGATTTCATGAGAGGAAAACATTAACATAATACTTTTGCTCTTAAGTTATGTAGATATTTGTGTTGTCCTTATTAACTATTTATTTACATGTGTGGTCTTGTGCATAGTTGTGTAAATAACTACAGTGGTGGGTTTAAAGTGTTCATTCCCCTACAGTTTTCAGTATTTGATGTGCATGCAATGGGGACCCTCTGCTGGTGACTTGATGTGTTGCTCTCTGCTCAAGCCTGGTTAGACATTAAATAAAATCAAATACATTCCTTTTATAATCTGTTTGTTTCGATTTCTTCTTTTGTTTCAACGACAAAACTGACTGCGCATCTAGTAAAAGTGCTCAAATTTGTTAGAATAATAAAATGGGTGTGTTTTGCAACTGCTGCCGTTTCTTTTAAACCAAAAAAGCTATCCAATAATCAATTTTTAACACTTGAACACACTGCAAAACTTACAAGGTGTGTATGTGCATATTAGTGTAATGGGAGTGCTACCTTGAACCAGAAGAGCAAGATATTTAGGGCTGTCGTATTTGGACACGTCTATGTCTCAACACATTTGAATAGAGAAGGTACTTCCTATTTTGAATGCGCAGTTCACATTGCTCCTCTCAGCTCAAGAAGGGAGACGCGCATTTACAGGAGTCACAGCAAAAATTCCATGCATTCACAGGATCCCTAAAACAAGAACAGCAAATTTTACAACTCAAACAGGGACAAACGGCAAATCACAGCTGGACTTTCCTGATTTGTGCTGAGGATTATTTCAGATCAGTTATGGTAGAGGAGGATGGTTGTAATTCTTGTCTAACAGCAATCAAGGTGCTGCGTGTTTCCCTCGTTGATGAGCTGGAGAGACGGATTGACTCTCTGCTGGAAGTCTTGGTAGTTCGGGAGGTGTTCACTCGTGATGACCGTGAGGAGGTGTTGTGTAATTTGGGTCCCCGGGCAAGAGTAAGAAAGGTGTTGGATATTCTGGAGTGTAAAGGTGAGGAAGCGGCACAAATTTTTCTCTCGGTGAGCAGACATCATCAGCAAGAAGCACAGACGAACTCTGAAGAGGGCAACACAGGTCAGCCTCAGTCCTCAGGTATGCAATTCAAACCACAGATATGGAATTGATACGGTCATGACAATATTTGGAATGACAATAATTATGTAAGTTAAACACTTTAAGTAGCTTTGTTTTGTTCATATAACAAAGAATTCTCAAACTGCCCGTAGGGTATTGGCATTCCTTACAAACACTGCATCCTTGGGGCTTGACATTGAATGCATGAGTTACATTGTAATCACTCCTATTCAACGCTTTCACTTTTTAAAAGTCTAGATTCAATACACACATCACCAAACAACTGCCTTTCAGTTTAGAAGTGACGATTTGAGAAAAGCTATTGGTTGCATGGCATCTTAAGAGTTGTAGGACCAATCAGCACGTGCATTAGTTCGGTGAATGACTCAGCAATGTAATAGAAAACCACAAAAAAAATCACTGTATGGATGAAGAAAAAGGATGTTTCATAAAAGTGTATAATTTTGATGGACCTTGAAGACATTTAAAGTTTGTCTTTCTACACACAGCTGAGTTATTCTCAAGGAATTTAATGTTTAACAGCAGTACAACAATAACCTTGTTCATTTGTTCTTCAGTTGACACAGAGAAAGTGTATAAACCTGTGTTGTGGAATGATAAATAAAGCTTCAGCCATCTGAGAGATAAAGATAACTGCTCTTGTCTTCTTTTGCAGAGTACATCAAAGTCAAACAAAAGCATAAGGACGTTCTCAGACGTCGGAGTGAGAGCATGCTTTTCTACAACACTCGGCACGGCGAGAAAATCCTTTTTTCTGAACATTATGTCAATCTTTTGCTGGTTGACGGACACCAGGGCTTGGACATAAAAAGACACGAGGTTCTGACGTTTGGACAAAACCGATTATCTTTGCAGCAAAAGTCATTTTTGCATAGGAAAATAACACCAGCCGAACTCTTTTCAAGTGTAAATGGAAACCGTGCGGTGAAAAAAGTTCTGGTGACAGGGGTGGCCGGCATAGGAAAGACCATCCTGGTGCAAAAGATGCTCTTCGATTTTGGGGAAAACAGGGACAAACTTGCATTCGACTTTATAATTCACATGACCTTCAGAGACCTAAATCTGATCAACAAACCTACAAACCTTCGCGAGATGGTCTTGCGTAAAAACAGGCACTTGGCTAAGGAACTGGATAACATTTTAGCGAATGACAACAAACTGCTGATCATCTTGGATGGCTTCGATGAGTTCAGACACTACAGGAGCTGTGATGTGGACACATTTGTAACTGAGCCAGATGAAGATGCCGAGGTGGTGGAGGTCTTTGGGAGTCTGATGCAGGGTGAACTGCTGCCCAACGCATCTGTCATGCTCACAAGTCGACCCACGGCTATAAACCACATCCCCGTGGGCTGCATCGATCGCTTTGTACTAATCGCTGGCTTCTCCTTGGCTGAAGTTCAAGACTTCTTCTCACGTTATTTCCAAGACAGTACCCTTGCTGACTGCATGTTTGCTGTGGTATCAGAAAATGAACTAATGCTAACACTATGCTACATACCTGCATTTTGCTACATTGTGTGCTGCATCCTCAAAGAAAGCAAAGACCTCTGTGGAGAAAGCCCCAAGACTATGACAGATATTTATGTGCAGTATCTGGTGGCCTTGCTTCATTCTCACACCCAATCAAGAGTCGAAATATTTCACCAAGAACGGAAAGCTGGGGCCCTCCAGCAACTGTCTGAAACTGTGCTTAATCTGGGTCGACTGGCCTTCCAAAAGTTGATGGAGCATCAAACCCTGTTCTATAGCAGTGACCAAAACTTTGAAGCATTAGAGGGTTGCAGTCTTGTTGGTACCTTCCTTGACAAGACAGTGGCAAAAGAGGCTGGATGCACTGAAGATGTTTACTCCTTTGCACACCTTACTGTTCAAGAGTTCTTTGCCGCACTTTATTGTGCAGTGACAGATATTCCTTTACCTGATGCACTACAGCGCAACGCAAGTCCCGGGGAGGGGTCCAACTATGGACATTTGGACCTTTTCAACCGTTTCCTGTCTGGAATTCTTTCCGAACGCAATGCTAATATTCTGTCAAGGCAGGTGGGGCTGTGTTGCCTTGAAGAAAAAGTAAAAACTTATCGTCAGAGGATCATTCAAGAACTTACAATGCTGTGTGAGAATGGGGCCCATATCCTAAACCACTTACACTGCCTTTTTGAGCAACAAGACCCCTCTTTGGCATTTGCCATACAACCGAAGACACTACGAATTAATGTTAGCGATGAAACACTATCCCAAATGGATTACAATACCATCACCTACTTCCTAAACCTTACAAAAGGCAAAATATCAGAGCTGGATCTGACAGGGACAGCAGTAAGCTACAAAGCACTTAGAGATTTTCAGCCTCTGCTTCTGAGATGTGAGAGTCTTTGGTGAGTTCCAGGTAAAATTAGGCTATCATTGTCATATTCTCAGAAGCCACGCATCTATCAAATAGCTTTGTCTTTGCTCTCCCTTTGGTTTGTAAGGTAATTTTAGCCGACCTTTGTAATGGTTGCAAGTGTGACGCATATCTCCCTCTCTGTGTTTAAAGTGACAATTCCATCAGGTTGAGAAATGGTTGTATGGTTGTAATGGTTCTCATGCCTGAACTCTTATTTTTAAGGCTTGGAGAAAACAACCTGGATACGGACACAGTTCAGGTCATTGCTGATGTGCTGCAAGAGTCAGATAGTATCATCTACCTAGGGTAAGATGTCAACTGATTATACAGAAATGATAATAATAATAAAATATGAAGTTTGTATTGAGAAGATTACAAACATTATCAATATGTACGGAGAACAATCAGTCTTTGATATAGTGAACGAGATCTCACAAACACCTACACTGTTTTACACTTTCTTCCACTCGTTTTAGACTCGGATGGTCAAACATTGGCGATAATGAACTGCAGGCTCTTTCAAGTGCCATACGGAGTAAAAGAAAGCTGCAAGAATTGTGGTAAGAGACATGCAAGACTGGTATCTAAGCACGTCATATTGTAGATCTGAGGAAATGAAAGAGAGGATGCACGCAGAGGATTACTCTGAGTCATGGATTATTCCAAAACTGGTAATGTGTTCCGTTGAGAAAAATCTGAATATTATTTAGAAACTTCAGTTCCTTCTATCCATCCATCCATCCATCTATCTATCTATCTATCTATCTATCTATCTATCTATAGAACATTAGCGACACTAGAATCTAAACGAGAAAGATATTATTAAGTGAACACCAGTTAAAGGCTAATATTTTAATTTTTGAAGATTTTCTGTTTAATTCATCAGTGTTAAAAGATTTTTCATGTCATATAACAGCAGTGTAATCTGTGTGCTTTCACAGGATGGAAGGAAACCAAGTGAGCTACAGAGGTCTTTTGACACTCAGTGACCTGACCCCAAATCCACTGAAAAGAGTTGTGTGAGTGATAACTTAAAAAAAAAAAAACGACTTAAATCCATGTTTAAACATTGTAAATTTGCTGAAGTTTATTTTGATTTTTTTGTCATATAGAGCCATATGGAACGACCTGACTGACAGTGAGTCCTTGTGCATTAAGAAAAGCATCACGGTGAATTTCACTGATGAAGATCTGTGGGAAGAATGGGGGGCGTGGGTCTTCAAAAGGTGTGAGGTCAGCAACAATGAGAAGTTGTTGATGGTACTCCACAAAGTGTGCAACATATCGGCCCACTGCTTAGAGGTTCAGTGGGCTAAGACTTTCTACAAGAAACTATCACAGCTCATCAAGTGCAGGATTGAGTGCTGCACAGAAGATGACATGTGCAAGAAGCTCAAAAAATATGAAAACATTTTGAACCACTGAAAAACAGAGATGTACACTAGCCTCAGGTTATAAGCTATAAAAACAGGTCGAATGCCTGTTGATTTAGCACATTTTTAATATGTTTACAACACATGTCGCATGGTTGCAACTGTTACTGGTCTGATCCTGTGTTACATGTCACTTCTCTATCTGTTTGATGCACATTGTTTTTTATCAGTCACCATCAATAAAGGAAAACATATGTGTGAACCACAATGACTGTGAAGGACAAAAAGGTGAAAAAAAGTTTGTTTTTTTTTTAAGTATAATTGATGCTGAACAAGTCTTCATGCTTAATGCACAAAAAAATATTTCTGGAAAACACATTTCTTTAATGTTTAATGCATTGTGCCTCAGTGGAGTAAACAAAACATAAACCAACAGCCAAATCGAGGTAAGATGTCCTCTTTTAGACTTGTGCATACTACTGTGCATTTGAAGTACAGCTTATGACACAGTGATCCTGCAGCAGTGGAAACGTCGGAGCCAGCCAAGCAGCGATTCATTTATTGCAACTCACAGATTTGTTGCTGTTAATTATCTCATATAGAGAAAATGGACCGCAAAAAAACAGTCTGCTAAACACATGCTCCAGAAGTCATGCGTTAAAAATATTAAAAAACACAAAAAACGTGTTGGCCCGTACGGGGATCGAACCCGCGACCTTGGCGTTATTAGCACCACGCTCTAACCAACTGAGCTAACCGGCCACGAAAATCGAAATGTGGGCGTGTTCTCGAGTGACAGAGGTCATACTGCACAGGTTAGTCAAGATTTTCATATTATCATGGTAAAAATGAAAATGTTGACATTTGAACTTGACGTAGATAGATATCCGCTCTATTAAGGATTACATGAGTGCGTTATAATGGACTCAACGTCCCATTGATTTTCACAAAGGTAGACGATCTCAGTGGCCCATTTTCTCTATATACGTATGTTAAAGTACACCATGTGTGTCACAGTTAAAGGTGAAATCATCCCGTGCCATTATTTTGCTCATCTTCCGAAATGTGTCTCTACTGTATTTAGATTTTTTAAGGTTTTATCCCATTTGTTCTAATTTGGTTTTGCCACTTTTTGTTTTGCCATCGCGCATTTTTGAGATATGTAAATTTCTCTGTTCAGGATCGAGAGAGTCTGACCTTATCTGATCTTAAAAAATATTTAATATTATATAATATTAAGCAAATTATTCTGCCATTTATAGACTCATTTGTTTCAGTTAAACATCAAGATTATGCTTCCTTACATATACCCTATATATACTAACATATACCGAAATGTTGAGACGATTAAACACTGCAGTACACTGTTTTTACAGTAATTTTATTTTTTCAAAGTTTTCACGTAACACTTCCTTAGCAAAACCTCATGAGGACAAGAAAGTATTTCAATTGTTCCAGAGGACGTATAGCTTTTGGAAGTGTCGTTCAACATTACATTTATATACAGTATTTGCCGTTGCTGTGGCTTGAGTAATAATTACCGAAAGAGCTGAGTGGAAAGTATTCCTCAAAAGTAATTGGCCCGTACGGGGATCGAACCCGCGACCTTGGCGTTATTAGCACCACGCTCTAACCAACTGAGCTAACCGGCCATGTGTCGCACTGAAAAAAAGGCGTTTCTCGAACCTCTGAATTTGCTCCCTTCAAAACCTTGTTTAAATCATTGCAAGTAGGAATTGCAATAATATCAAAACGACTAGTTTTGCTCTAATTTTTGAGGCCAATTTATGAGCTTTATCTGTACAACAGCTCTAGATACCTCTTATAAAAGATGAACCAAATATTTCCCTCTGAACCACCTGTGGAACATAAGTCATTCAGCTCGACATGACTAAGAAAAGGTGCAGCTGGCAGAAGCTTATCAACACAGGTGTTTTGAGTTTACTGGCTAATTAGATCTCTGCTTAGCTTGAAACAGGAGGCTATGGAGAAAACTTAAATACATTTCTAAATTTTTTATTTTTCTTTTACTCTCTTTGGAGAAAACATGCTGTTTTTACTGCAGACATTTTGACATGTCATATAGCAGAATGAGCACAGGTGTAATTAATAACTCCAATTAAACCCACCTTACATTAACAGCTCCAATATACAGGCAATATCTATGTTTTTCTACTGCCATTGATCACTGAGACACTGACTCAAACAGCCTGTATTCACACATGTTTTTACTGTAGTAGACATGAACTTGGAAAAATCGTACACCACAGGGTCAACAAACTCCATGCACTAATAAAAAAAATTAGTAATGTATATCAGATAATCCAACAGGAGCAACATATCTAACAAACAGTCAGGGAAATGTTATTTAGGCAGAGTCTATATTCCCACAGAGATCTAGTCAGGCGCAATAAGTGAAAACACTTGTGTACGTGGACTGAAGGTGTTAAAGGGCTTTCAATCAACAACAATAAGAATACAGCTCTGAACAGCTATAAAACAGTGTATTTAAATGTCCTCTCATCAGGGTATTAAACCATGCACTGATTAATAACTGAAGTGCAAAAAATCATTAATAGCTAAAAACATACACTCTAATACCTTTAGATCACAAACACAGTTTAAAATAATGGACTCCAGTGTCTTTTCTTGGCTTTGACTGGATCTTTTCCTTACTACTGTGGCATACAGAACTTACTATAATGATAAATTGTTCTTGTCATAATGAGGTTTTGTGTAGTTTTTAATGAGAAATTTAGCTCAGTTCTCACTGTGTCCAGAACATTAAAGCTCTAGGTCTGTAGAATGTGAAGTAATTTAATTGCTGATGCTCAGATTTCTGCCTGCAGGTCCCAGAGAGATTTATGGAGGTATCAGAGGTGGCCCTGAGGGAGTTTTACTCAGCCATTTGGACTGGGAGAGACAGTGACCCCTGCTGGAAAAAAGGCATTTATAAGATTATCTGTAAGCTTGACAGTCCTGTACCAGATGCCTTCAGACTGCCTGGTTGTCCTGTTGGCTGATGATGGAACTGGTATAATCTGCTACATGTGTACAAATGCACAGATGCATGCATAAAAACACATAAAATTTATTGAAAATAGGGAATTTTGTTAAGTCTTCATTGCGTCACTCCACACTGTGAGATTTGGTATAAGGAAAATCCTTTTAATTCTTCTATTTGACTCTTTCATAGTTAATTCATTTTGGGGAAAAAGATAATTAAAGATAATGAAAGAACTAAGCCTGATATAGTTTGCAAGGAGAGACTAATACATGCTGAGATGGACGGACAGGGTCAATATACTAGACTTGATACACTTACCACTATGATTAGAGTCTTGTGATTGCACTTATCAGGGAACGTGACCATACCATTGAATTGAATTAAAATGGACGGAACAGGAATTCCCTTTTCAAACATTCTTCACCAGTCAGTTTCCTCGTGAAACTACAGTGCTGCTGCTGCTGCACAGGTCTGCTAAAACTGTCATGAGAACAGAAGTACTTCAGTAGGACTGCAGAAGCACTGCAGCACTGAAACTGACTGGAATATGCATAGTTGCTGTGTATGGTGTGTTATCATGAGACAGCTGATGTTTCACACGTGTTGTTAAATTTGTGAGCATTGTGCCCTGGCTACACATCACTCATTAACATTAAAATATTACGTGCATTCCCTGGCAGCCCCCCCTGTAAATGACTACAGCTACACAAAAAGATGCTACTCTGTGCGTCCCTTCAGTAATCAGAAGTGCTGCTGACAGCTGTTTACCAAGAACGGGCCCTGCAAAAACACATGTTTCCAATACTCTCAGACAAAGAGTCCACAACCTGAAGACATACCAAGTGTCTCAGATCAGGTGCCTCATTGTCCTCATCCGTCTCTTTCACTGTGAGCAGAGAGCACTGTTCCGACTCTGGAAATTCAAGATCCCTGAAAAACATTTTTTTTAAAGTAATAGCAGTCATTTTGTTGTGTAATTACTAGTCTTGCACAAATAGCACCCAAATATCACACCCAACCATTTCAGTGCCGCTCTCCCTCAGGGGTGTTCACAGTTTTACATTAGGGACGTGTCCAAACATCAAATATCATTGCTGTTTGCTAGAAATGAACTGTTATCGCTGCCTTGTGTGTGGGCTTCTCTGGAGTGTCCTTTTTATGTTTAGCGTGCCCCGCAGCTTTTACATTTCAGATACCCAGATTTTTCCATGAATGTGAGGACGCTTACCTCAACACAAGGTCGTCATGTTTCGTGTTCATCTGGATTTGGGTTTTGTTTCCGCTGCAGAAATCAGGCCTGAAAACCCTTTGAGGAAAACACACGGACCAATCATTTATTAATGTTACATAATATTTTAGAACAGTTAATAAAGTTGTTGCTTTTTAAAGAACCATAAGGGCTTTGCTTTCAGTCAGTGGATTTCTTTTGCCTGTATTTTCATCAGTTTGTTCTATATTAAATTATTATATAGCTTTTGTACATGACGGCTGATGCAATCGAAATATATTAAAATTCTGCCAAGAGGGACAATATATTAAATTTAAAATCGTAAAATTAATGTTTTGTTTGTTGTTTCCTTGATGTATTCCTATGGTTGAAATATTCACTCCTGTTTTTGTATTCCTTTAACGTGATGCTGAACTACGTAGGCCTCTTACAGAATTAGTATATATTGACATTTGTTCCTCAGTTATCGCAGAAACTTTCACTCTGTCTGCTGTATATCAGGACTCTTTTATGTAGAAGGAGCTTGGGTTTCTGTTTCTTAAAATGTTGGTTGATTGCTGAAGATAAGGGCCCTCTCCGGCTTGATCACACCTCCGTGAGACCGAGTCCATTTGTTAGCTATTTGTGATGTGTTTTTTCAGGTGCATGTTTCCTATAATTGCATTACATTTTGTATTGTAATCTCTTCTGTTTCTCTCATTGCTTTTATGGTCTCTCTTTTATATTGTAAATACTGTGCCTCATTCGAACTTTGGTGAATTTTGATGTTTAAACTTATCATTGAATTAAAGTGATACCAGGCTTGTGTTGTGATGTCTGGACTCACACACCACACACACACACACACACACACAGAGTCATGCTAAAATCAATGGAGAATTAAGAAAATCTAACTTACAGCTATTTGTCCGACCATGAAGTAACCTCACACTGAAATTAATCCAAGTTTTCACCCAAACATGAAGTTTTGAGGCCCTGTATTTGGTCTAGAAAAGGAAAGTGAGTTCCCACAATGTGACTATGTTAACACATTTATGTCCCCATAACATAAGTAATACGTGTCCACATAAAACACACACACACTCTGGTGTTCAGGTCCTGGTAGCCAACACTAATGCCATCATACTTTAAGCCTTTAATCTAACAACCCTACCACACTGAAATACACACATACACACATTCTCACTGACACTAATACTTGAGTGATGGCTTTGTAAGAGGCTCAAACCCTGGACTAAGTCTAGGCACCTGAGACAGCACCAACCACACACACACACACACACACACGAACACACACACACTTTCTCTGGAATGCTGGTGTATCCAAACCACAGCAGTCCTGCAGAGAAAGCTCCTGTTTTTTGACTAACAAGCCAGTGAGTGGGTCTTGTCACAGTTGACCCGGCTTAGCCAGATGCATGCCCCACATATTATTTTAGTTTGACATTTGGATTAAGGAGGTTGCACTGTTGAAAATGTCCCCCAATTAAATTATATCTGGACTGCCTTTGTCAACGTTTGAGAATGAACCAGGTCCAATTTCAGTCATTTGAAATCAACACAGTGTTCTCTCTATTGTTAGCTGGCATCTATTTATAAATTCTGATCTAAGATCTATGAGGCCTTTGACGCCGATTCAATTTTAAGGATGTTACTAATGCTAAAACTTTTCTGTATTGTTTTGGCATCACTTTATGTGCTTTGTGTGCTCCCCCTTTAGACAAGTAATCACAGCTGTGGCATTGGGAGTGAACCACAGGAAGAGTGCTCCACACAACTTCCACTGATATTCTTTACCTTTCAAACTGACTTGACTTCACTTTGTGCTTCACACAGCACTCGCATCTGTTAAATCCTGCAACAAATTTGCAATAAATGTCAAATTTTTGTGAATCATTTCAGTTTTCAGTCATTTCAACCACAATTTTAACTTTAAGCCTCACTATAGGCTGTGTACATCTTATTTGTGTAAATTAAATGCTATCAGTGGAGCCCTTTGAAAACAAAATAAAATCTACTAAAAATCAAACATAAACTTCACCCTTGTGAAGTTAAAAGTTATTATACGTATTTCTCATGCAAACCTAAATGATGTAACACCCAGTGGGTTTGGATATGTGTCAGGAATGTGTATTTCCACAGCAGAAGATGTGAATTTAACATGCTTCATACATATATCGAACTAGCATAGTCATATGACCAAAGTCACAAGGTTTGATTAAGCATTCTGGGAATGAAGTTCTACTTGCAGCTATTACACACACACACACACACACACACACACACACACATACTAGCCAGCACTAATACCAGGATGACATGCCTGTAAATCTGAAAGCACTTCAACCTCTGCCTAAGTCCAGCCACCTGATAGTCTTCTGAATGGGAGGTAACACAAATCACATGTGATGCTTTCATAGGAGAGATGAATTTTGCACAGCATTGCAACACAAGCAAGTCAATGCAGAGCATCACACCACATACCATAGCAGAGTGTTGTAAAACTTTTTTTTTTTCATTTACACAAATAAAAAAGGTGATTCATCCATTCATCATTCTTCCTCGTTAATTCCCACAGCTTTCAGTTTATCTCTCTGGGTTATCAGTTGAAGCCAGCTCCTGACCCGTAGAAAATTGGTCCGTCACAACAATGTTGAAGTTTATTAACCCATCAGTGTGACAAATAAACTATTTTTACGCATTTATAAGCAGTCGTGTATCTCTTGTGAAGCTCAGGGGAAGCAGTATCTCATTGAAACTTTTAACAGGAGGGAACCTTTGGAGAGAGCAGCGTGAGGCCGAGCAAAACAGCCAAAATACCGCCGGAAACCCTTTACTATAGTCTTAAAAAATTAAAGCCTGGCCCATGTCACATAGCGAGGAAAAGACGCAGGTGAGTTTTGGGATCATTCTCGCTTTGTTAAGGGAATTTTAGACAATATTTTCAGCATAGGCCTACACACGACTCGGTTTAAGTCACAAATGTTTTCCTTTCTTTTAGTTCTTTCTTTCTTTGGGAAATCACATCTCTCTGGCTATCTGTTTGCTTTCTCCTCCAACAGCCCCTTGAGGACATTCAGTTGCGCAGCGGTAAGCGAAAAGCTTGCTATAATATGGCTTTGACCTCCAGTCGACGATGCTTCAAAACAAACGTGTACAGATTAATATAAATGAACTGAACAGAAAAAACTTATAATATTTCTTACTTTAAAGTTTAATCAGATATTTTAATTGACTAAACAAGTTTCACTTGACATAGGTCAGGTCGGCCATGCTTCTGCTTTTAATTAAAAAATAAGCGTTAATTATTTTGCACTGTATCGCTTTTTATAACCTCTGCGCCTCAACTGGATTTTATTTTGAAACACTAAACCGGAAGCTTTGCATCTCATAGCGGCTAACTTTATGGTGGTCTGTACTTCGTAGAGGAGCCTGGCCGCTGGACGATGGCGTCAACCGGGCTGCTGCTGCTGGAATGGGGTCTGTACGCCAGCTGTTTCGTCTGCGGGATTGTCACCGCAGCATCCGTCACCATAGTCCAGGTAACTTCACTTAAAATATTAATAAACAATCATAATTCATTTGCTTATTTTGTGCCCATCCTCTTCCGGGCAGACTCATGTTTTCAGTGCGCGTGTCCGTGCTAGAAAAGTTTCAGTTTCACCAAAGAGTCATTTTAAACGAAATATACGAGTTTTTCACATTTATTTTTGCTTAATTGTACAGGTAATGTCCTGTTAAACTATTTTATTTTAAAATAAACAATTAAGTAGGTTACCTTTTTGAGGGGCTAAACATTTTGTTTTTACAGATTTACTGTTTTTGCACGCAAAAAGCAACATTTTTAGCTAATTTCCTTTGACAGTATAATAAATTCAGCTAGAAAGACAGTTTAAAGAAAAGCTTGAGAGACTGAGGACACGCACTTTCACTTTCTTTTGTTTTCCTATCTGTGACACACATCTCAGTCCCAGTTCTTTCTACTTACCTGTATTACAGGCCTGATAGGTGGCAGAGAAATTGTTTCCTAACTGGGGAGGAAACATATTTCCCCTTTAAAACACACCACGGACTCATATGGGGGAGTTGTTAGCCGTTAGCATCTCCATCATTCCTTTCCACTTAACTTGATTAGCTGCACTCGTTGCGCCATTAGCTTTAGACACTGTGAACAATAACATTTATTTTGACGCTTGAAACCCTTTTAGCTGAGAAGAGAAAGTTACGTTTAATCAGGAAGAATGCGTGACCGTGTGAAAAGGCGCGCGTGCGTGGAATATGAGTGTGCACGCGCGCGGGTATGAACGCGATCATGTGTCCAGATACCGTTTTCTCATCATGTGACCCGGTGGGCCTCGTGCCCATTGATTCTCTCCGCTTCTTTATAGAAGTCAGATGCTTCAATTAATGTGTGTTGGTCTTCTTATTAGCTTGTGTCCTATATTTTGTTGTAACAGCAATAAAAAGGAAGTTATTGAAGCAATATAGAAAAAAAGATAATTAAATGTATTAAAAAGACAGTAAAGAAACAGATTAAATGCAAAATAAAATTTAAAATCTCTGCCCTTCTCTCCTCTCAGGGTAATTTTGGAGGTCGATGCATGCTGTATGGACTTGTAGGCTACAATGAATCAGCAGGCCTCATCAGAGTGCAGTCATCCAGCGCCCCATCCCTGTGTTACTTCGTGTCAGCCATATCAGTTCTGGTGGCGGTGGTGTGTTTCTCTCTGTCTGTGTACTGGCTGTACACTCTCTGCATGGACGGGGAAATCAGAAGGTGCTTTTGCGTTTGTTCTCGCAAACCGCTAGCTTTCAATTCCCTGTTAAATCAAACAAACGTGTCTGTGAGTTCCTCATTCTTTATCACTGTGTTTGCTGCTGTTGGAATCATTGAAGTCATCTTTGGGTCCATTTGAGTTTGACTGAAACAGGCAGCAGCTGCAGCTCAGAGCTTCCAAACCCAAATCAAACTGCGCTGTGTTTATTTACATTTTTTTATGTTTATTCACAATGTTGCTGCTACCACAGGCCTGCTCTTACTTTCTTACTTTATAATCCACTTACTTGTTACGTACAATTTTACACAGCTTGCAGATAACTTGAATTAAGTGTACCTGGCTTTGA
>JAUZTA010000019.1:5428754-5439983 GCA_034780835.1 Ctenochaetus striatus | reverse complement strand
GTGCACTCACATAACTGAAAGATGCTTTAAATACTTTTTTGTATCCCGATGTCTTGCCGCTGCCTGCACATGCGCAACTCTGCGTGTTATTGAGATAATAGGCCATTTGTCGCCCGAGGTGCAACCGTGACACTGTTTAGCAAAGAGCTGTCAGACTTTAAATCTTTTTAGTGCGAGGATAAAGCGACTGCCAGCAGTTTTATTAAGACACACAACGTGAAACAAGAGGTTGTTTGGATGTCACATCAGCCGTAGAGTCAGATAAAGGGAAGAAAAAGAGATGAAAGTCGTCTGTTAAGATCAGCCCTTTTCCAAACCACTGTGAGGCTTATTGAAGAAATGCAGGTTGAAATATCTCTGAAACGGACTGTGAAATATTTGCACACTTTGATCCGGCCAATGAAAATGATTCATTTTTATTCAGCTCTATCAGATTTTATCTTAAAACTACAGAAAAAAACCCCCAAACCTTCAGTCAAATCAGCTTCCGGCTGCTTCCTGGTGAATGTATAGAAGAAGCGTTGCGAGTGCCACCTCATTTGCCTTATGTGCCGCAATGTTTGTTTTCTCTTTCATTACTTACTTACTCCCTGCCTTTCATCTTTGTTGTAGTTGGCGTGACCGAGCTGGATTGTGGTCACTGTTCTTACTTCAGTAGCGGGAATGCTGCTCGCTCTTGGCCAAAAAATAAAGTATGCCTTTAAACATCCAGGCCACCCAGGCCAAATACAGAAAAATGTGGGTATTTGGACTTGTAGAAAGACTACAAGGCAGTGACTAATTGTGGTTGTTCCTTTTCATTATTTAAATGTCCAAGAAGTTTTATATTGCCACTTTAAAGGTTTTGTAGCCTACAGATTTTTTTTTTTGCCACTGTAACTGTGCTGTTTTTGAACTGAACCTCCCATTGATCACTTGTCAATCAAACCGTGTGGCTGCTGCACTGACGTCTGTTTCTTAAACCTTTCTGAGTATTAAGTTTCTACAGTGACGCAGGTTTAAACCTGGCTCAGAAGATCTGGACAAATCTCTTGATCTAGTGAGGCGTCTCTCTCTACTGTGAAAACAAGCGCGTTAAATGTAAAAAGTATGGACGGTGGATTTGCAGAAGTCCTATTTCAAAGTGAATGGCTGGTGACTTCAGTGATCCCAGAGTGAAGCTTTAATTGAGCATTTTTGGCTCCCCAGGAGATTTCGGACCCGAGCTGGAAAGAAAGAGGACACGGCAACACAGATATCCAGCTATTATTAATCAGAACAGTTAAATACGCTTTTACACAGATGACGAGGGTATTCTTGATGGAACCCATTTCTCGGAATAGAGGTACCCAAAATATTTGATCTCCAGTGAAGTTTTTATTTTTGCTGCTCTGCTTTTATTACCTTAGATGTCAAATGGCACAGAGTTTTTAACTGGAGACATTCAGCTTTTATTATATAAGGATTCTCTTCATTGAGAGGTGATGAAGACGCATTGTATCTGTTGCTGTGGTCAGTAAGTAGAACTGAATTGAACTTGCTTAGGTACGTTTTTAGATTCACAGCAAAGACATGTAAGTGCAACAGTAAGTGCATAACCCAACAATGTCATGAGAACTTTTTAATTCAATAGAATTTTAGAAATCAGCAAAATGATATTATGCAAAATGAGATTTAGTCCTGGAAAGGTTTCATTGTGCAGGGATAACCTTTTGTGTGCAAGTGAAAATCTGGGATCATTTAGTTATTTGAAGAAGTTGTCATTAAATTTTTGAATTGTTACTCAGTTAACGAGTTAGTTAACGAGTTCATTGCCCAAATTAAAGCAGGAATTTCTAGGAAATTCTCTCCCCGTCTCAGTGGTTGTTTATTTTACTATGATAAAATGACTGTTTTTGTACATGGAGACTGGTGGATTTGACAGAGAGAAAGAGAGATAACTTATGTTTCTACTTAAACAAAAGGCCTGTGTCTTTTTAGAGATGGAAAAAGATAAAAAGTGTGAAAAAAAGATACTTTTGCTAAATGTACGTTGATGGTGAGTCAGTTGTAAGCAAGGATTGAGTTCCAGCTCAGTTCCACAGCTGCCGGCTTTAGAGATCAATGCTCGGATTTCAAAACTTGTTGTCCCTGTCAGTCATTCAGACAAAAACACATGGAAAAATAGGATCTCGGCTGTCAAATGCCAGAATTACTCTTTATTTTCCGGAAAAAGTGTAAAAGAAGCAGCTGTACGAGAATCTCAAAACAACCTCTGTGCACTTTCCCCTACGAGTGACCCAGAGCAGCATGATCATTCATCATCCATTTCTTGTCTTTGACTTTTTGGATTTCCTGTCTCCCTGTTCCCACCTTTACTTTCACACTTGTTTTATCTTCACATGCTTTATTTTCTTCTGCTTAATCTCAGTCACCTTCTTCAACCTTTTGTATATTCGTCCGACTACGTGTCCCTTCACCTTCTCTCCAGGTATTCCTCCTCATCCCATCCGTCATCTTTTTTCTTTTTCTTCACTCATCTCCATCTGTTTCGTGTCACTGTCGTCTCAGGCCTCACTTTGTTTAACACGTTCCTTGAAATAATGTTCCCTCTTTCCCCCAGTGTTTCATTTGTTTCGGCCTCTTTCCTGACACCTTTTCTTTGAAATGACACCACTGTCCTTTTCTCCGAAACACTTTCCTTCCTGCATGTCGGGTCCACCGTGCCTACACTGTTCCTCCGCCATTATTTTATCACATCCTTGAAATTCATCTCTCTTCCTCTCAAATCCCTTTTTTTTTCATCTTTTCTCCTGGTGATCTCCCTTTTTTTTCCATCTTTGTGTAACTTTAAGAGGTCAAGCTTACAAGACCTCCCACAAGTGTGCGTATTTGCGTGTGCTCATAGCCCAGAATTTCCCATAATGCCTGAGTCAGTGGCGATAACAACCAACTGTCGCTGACAGACACACACACACACACACACTCTCTCTCTCTCTCTCACACACACACAGTGGTTTGGCAGTGAAACGAGGGGGACACACCCCATCATGCACCAGTCTGCTCTGTTTTTCTTTCCCTTTCACTTACTCACTGTCTTTTAGTCCAACCCGGTCTCTTAAATCTCTCCACTATTTGCAATTTGAGATAAAGTTGTCATTAATGTGACTAATTTTTACATGTAAGAGTTTACTTTACTGAACTTAGAAGCAGCTACACTCCTGCGATTTATTTTAGTTGTTACAGTCCTGCAGGCATAAATTTAGTTGGGTATACAGGCGTTGAATTTAATGAAAATATTTAAAAGTAATGACAGCCGTACTTGGTAATATAACATACAGGCCTTGCCAAATGTTAGTGTAACATGCTTGATATTGTTTGATCTAGCACCTTGGAGAGATTTACTCCCACTCTGCTAATTCATGCAGGCCAAACGCAGGTTTGTTCCAAGTTGTTGCTTTAATTTAAACAGTGCATATTTCATCAGTTTTCAAACTTTGCAACGTCCAGTAGAAGCACAGAAATCCATTTGATGAAGGAGCAAAGGCAGTATTCCCTTTTTATAAGCAGTTTTTTTAATGCCTTCATACAGAAAATAACCTTTTTTTTTAGTCAATGTTGTTGTAACCCCCCCTCAGTGACTCTGAGGACAAGTGGTACCCGTTTTGGAAACGAATCCTTCAATATACGCTCAGTGCTGGCTAGTGGACGCAGTCTAGCTGAGGCTAAAAGCTAAACGCAAAGTGCATGCCAGTGGCTGAGGGTTACACAAGATCCACACGCACACCCCAAATCCACACATCTGTTAAGACATACGCCTGCACCTTCCTGCTAATCTTGCTGTGTGTGTGTGTGTCCTTTCACTGTCCCCTGGCCAAACTCTCCTCCACCTCCTTTCAACATCTGCAACCTGAAAATGACTCATTTTTTGTTCTTTAATAGACTGTTAGAGGTAAAACAACAGCAAGGTTGAGACATTTGATGGAGATTAATCGGGTTCTCTTCAAAGATTGAGATATGTCTAAAACTTGAGCTGTTAAACATTTCACATCCACAAGTCGGCCAAAGGAACAGGCTGATTAGTTTATGTGGAGACAACAGCTGCAGAGGGTGTGAATCCGCTGCAGTGGATCCCAGAGCAAAGGGATTAAAAAAAACATATTCTGCAAAATGTAACAGCAAAATCTAAAAAATATGTTTTTGTTTTGCATTTTAGAGACAACTCTTGAATTGCATAGCTCCCTAATGCTACTTGCTACTTCTCTCTCTGTCAGACTGATCTGACACTGCAGATTACGGTTTGTCTGGGTGTGTTCGCATGAAATTAGGTTTTTCTCATTTCTTCTTGTCAATCAAATTTCTATTTTGTGTGGGCAACCAGGATGTCAAGATTGCGGTGGGATTTGATGATTCATGTGGTTATAAAGAACAACACAAGACCAAAGCCGGCTGTCCGCTGCACAGCAACACAGGACTTAACCAGGCCAGACATTATTCATGGCACCTTGTTTGCCTGTTTAAGAACATCTCTGCAATTCTTTTCTACACTTCTCTTGCCAGCACACATCATTTTCCACCGAAAAATTGTAGTTTGAAGTAAACAAACGGGGGTTGTTTGATGTAAGTGCTGTTCCCGGTGGAGCGCAGCCTCACCTGCCAAAGCAGGGTGAGCTGAGATGCACCTGGCACTGTGGCTAATCCTCCCATTCCCACTGTTTTACTTGAGCTATCTTCTGCTTCTCACTTTCACTGTTGGATCTTGCGCTGTTTCTACACGGCTGATCCACCTCCAATTTGTCTTTCTCTTCCCTCTTCAGCTTCCCCCCGTGTCTCTCTGTCTTGTGGCAGCTGGTAGCCGTCAGAGAGATGAGGCAAAAGTTGTTCCTCTAATATAAACTGAAGGATGACACTTCCTCCCTCTCTGCTCTCCATCTTTTCTTGCTCTTTGTCCTCCATCTCACTATCTCTATTTTTTCCCCCTCCTTTTCTTGCTCCGTCTCACTTCTGCGCCTCCCTCTGCTCCTTTCCTTTTTATCTCATCAATGAATTTTCTCACCATGTTCCTCTCTGCCGGAGTTATTGCTCTCTAATTTCTTGAAACAACACTTCTAATCTCCCTCATTCTCTCTTTTTGGCGTGGGAAAGTGGGCAGGAAGTTACTCAGACGGGAAGATGGGGGTTCTGGGGGAATTTTGTTGCCCCATCAAACCCCCTCCTTCTTCTCCTTTCATTCCTCATCCACATGTTCCCTTTTTCCTGAATTCCTCTCTCTCCTTCCATCCTACCTCCTTGCTTTCCTTCCCTCCTCCTTTAAGGTGTACAGGTCAAGTCAATAGCACCTGGCCTTTGAGACAACCACCCCCCCCAGGGAAGAAACTGAACTCCAATTTAGCCTGTAATGATGTGGAATTGATTTCACATACCCTGACTAAATTAAGGGGCAGGACACGCACACAGAAACCACAAACAATCACCAAAGTGTGTCAGGTGTTACCTGTGATGTGAGATTGACAAACCCTCCCTGGGGGAGGCTGCAGTCTTAGCAACTATTGGAGGTGTGTCAGTGATTTGAACAACGTCCATTCAACATGAGAAGCCTAATTAGTGTGAGTGATTAGAGTTTTAAATATGGCTTCAGTAAAAATTATTCCCGAGAGGTGATTGATAAGTTAATTGCCTGCAGAGGAAAGATCAAAGAAGAAGTATTACGGCTCTTGATGCATGCATGTTCATGTTCTTTCAGAGATCATGCAGAAGGTTGTAAGTAAAAAGCTTTTGTGGTAGTTTAGTTTCAGCTAATCGAAACTTGCAAGTCAGCACAGCCTGAAAGGATAAACATCAGGCCTCTTGCAGTCGTCCAGGAATGTGAGTTTTAACTCATCCAACATCCAGAAGAACCTGAACTGGCTCCCTCAGACTGCTGTTTCCTCCCCAAGACACAAAGGGGGTCAGTGGTGACATATTGAAATAGATGGTGATGAAAGAAGCATCAAATTTATATAACTTGTTCTGCTTTAATGCCCACTATTGACACATACGCAACATAAGTGGTAATACTGGTCTTTATGTGTGTGTGTGGGTGTGTGTGTGTGTAAATGAGCTTGCTGAATTGTTGATGGAACAACTGTTAGAAGGTTTTAGTAGAGGACTAATAGAGATTACCCATAAACATCAATGAGAAATTAACAAGGAACAAAAAGTCCATATAACACAAACATGAGACACTTAGGAGGTCAGTTTTTTAATGCACACACACACACGCACATGCAATGAGCAGTTGGCAGAGGAAGTTGAGTGTGTCAGTCGATAATGTGACCACTTCCCTTCTCCCTCTCATCTCTTCTGGTTTCTCTATTTCACTCGGTCACATGTTTCGTTTTGTGTTGACATTATCTGTTAGTGCACATGGCGGAGCGTTTCTACGTTTCTACTTTCTCCTGCGAACACACGCTCTGACACGCTCGCACACACAAACAAAACGCGGATGAATGTAGAAGTGAGACGCTGCGCGGTATCGAATCCATTGTCCAAGCAGATGCTTCCTCCTGAAATGTGTGTTTTTGTGTGAGAGTTTGTACATCAAGTAGTAATTTCTCTGCTTAGCTGAAGAAACTACCACCTTGTGTGTATCAGCAGCTTAAAAAAAATTAAGGGATTAAATACAACTAAGATCTTATTTGCATAATTAACAAGAATTCCTCTCGATAACACTGTGTTCAATAAATTAGGTTGCAAAAAGGGGCCAAAAACCCATGCTGTTAGTTAATACAACGGCTTTCACACAGACTCCAGGGTAAGCTTAACTCATTTGGAGGAAAAAAACAGGCAGATGAATAAAGTAGCTACCTTAACTGTCTGTTTAAAACATCCATCACTGTTCACAGAGACCTCAGGTGAACTCTGTGACTCAGCTTTGACCTCGGTAAGTCCTTGTAATGGGTTTCCTCTGCAGTGAGGGCTTATTACAAAAATTCACTGCCACTCCTTTGGACTTTGCTCTAACAATTTCATTGTGTTTCCAGATGTCAGCTGTTATTTTGGCAAGTAAAGAAGCTATCATAACCGATTTAATATCTAAAGTACAAAAATGAGACAGAGGTTTATGTTACAGTGAAAATATTCTTTTAAAGTTATTGATTTTTTTCCCCTTTCAGAGAAATAGATGAGTAGATTGATAACACTCATTTCCTTTCGCTTGATATAAAGCAGGAGCCTGCAGGAAATTAGCTTAGCTTAGCTTAGCATGAAGACAAGGAACAGGTGGAAACAGCTAGCTTGGCCCTGTCCAAATGTTTTTCACATGGCAATGCACCAACCACATATACTGTGCACAGACCGTGTACAGATGTTAGCCTCAAGGTAGCTAGCAACATTTGCACGGACCGTTTTTCATTGTGTTCGTGTGTTACTGTAGCAGCTGAGATCTTATTGATCACACCCTTC
This sequence comes from Ctenochaetus striatus, assembly GCA_034780835.1. Taxonomy (NCBI): domain Eukaryota; kingdom Metazoa; phylum Chordata; class Actinopteri; order Acanthuriformes; family Acanthuridae; genus Ctenochaetus; species Ctenochaetus striatus. The sequence goes on along the minus strand of JAUZTA010000019.1, from coordinate 5,432,582 downwards.
ACCTCTCACTCCGTCCTTTTCCTCTCCACCCTGTACATTTATAAAGTAAAGCTGCTATAAATCAATATTTACTGCTTCCAGTCTTTATGCTAATCGAAGCTAAGCTGATTGCTTTCTTCCTCTGGCTTTCTATTCAGTGAGACAAATGTGAGATTGATATTGAACTCCTCATCAAACTGAATGAGTACATTTCATATTTCAAGTGTCGAACTTTCCCTTTATGCTTTACAAACTCACACACGTCCCTGTTTTTCTGGCCATCTCTGTTTAATTTCTGTTTATCTGTATGTGTGTAGCCATCTATGTGTGTTTGTGTTTTGTTAAAGATTTATGATTACTGCAGCTATCCTTGTTTGTGTGAGTTGTTGTGTGTGTGTGTGTGTTGGGCCGGTTTCACTGCTATTTATTTGCTCTCTGAGACATTTTGGTATTTCCCAGGGTTGTTTATATGTGTTTTCCTTTATATGACAGTTGCTTTTTCTTTTATAAATGATGTTTTCCCTTCCTCATACATTTGAACTTCATTTCTTTATCATGTTTTATTGCCTTATTTTTCTCATTCCATCCTTAACGGGACTTTTTTTTTCTCTGCGTAGCTTCTGATATTTTCACTTATCACAAATTGCTCCAGATCAGCCTGTCAGCTAAGTGGCTAAAATGTTTACTCCCTTAATTTTCTCCCTTTCCAGACCACAGAAATATGAAACAAGTCAGTGATGAGAAAAAAAAACAAAAGCAAGGCTGAGATAAACAGTTACAGGAGCAGGCGGCAGTGGAGGAGGGGTAGAGGAGGATGGAGAGCTATCTCATTTATCCAAGAGGCATTATTAGGAGGTGACGGAGACAGAGTTATAGAGCTGTCCCACGCTTCATAGGGGCAGTAAGTATCCAACTTCTTCTCTATCTCTAAACACAATGCCAACTCTCCTTTAACCACCACAAAACATGTGGAAGATCTCTTTCTTCCACTCCTGCAACGTTTCTGTGTCCTTCCAAGTCTTCTTCTGTCAAGCTTAAATCTGCTCTCTTCTTCTCTGCACTGATTGGCCGGTTGGGTCGCAGCCAAGCACTAGAGGGTAGCGACTTATGCTGCCCTAGCACCGTGCACGTTGATGTGTGTCCAGGAGGATCAGTTTCCCATATGCCGTCATCATCTGCTATTTGATAGGAGCCGCGATTGGCCGTCGGGACATATTTAGCTGTGGTGATCTTTCAAACGCACACGCACGCTCGTCACAGGAAAGGAGTGGCGCTCTCTTGATTGTTTGGTTGCCCTTTCTTATTTTTTTAATCTTTAGAAAGTGAATTGAGGACAGGAGACAGGAGGGGAAGTTAAAAGTCAATGAAAAAATCAAGGAAGGAAAGGAGAAGGTAAACAAGGGCCCAATCAAATCTCATTAACATTTACTGTAAGGGCCTAAATATAGACTGTTGCAACGACCATTGTTGCATTAAAACCAGCCATGCACGCAAATGCACCACTGCACAAAGATTACCTTAAGGCTACTGAAGAAGTCATCATATATAATTATTGTATTTAAAGCAAGGATTTGACACTGTGGGAAATGCTTACTTGCTTTCTTGCAGAGTAAGTTGATAAGATCACTTGTGTCTCTCTGAGTAATGAAAGGCTACATCTTGGTACACAGACTAGAAAAAGAGGGATACAGCAGCCTAACATTGTCTGAATGTTACAAAATCGACCTAACGGCGCCTCTAGAGCTCACTCATTACCATGTTTTATGTTGTTTATTTAATCCATCCAAAAACCATCAGTTAAATCAGATAGTTCTGGGTGTTTTGCTGGACTGTTTCTTGGCTGGATGTGGCGAAATCTTGGACGAAGTAAACTTCTACTTGTTTTTACATAATAAACAAACGGAATATGTGAATTAACGAGCTGTAGAATTGTTTGTAGTCAGATTTTGTCACCATTACGCGGAGCCTCGCTTTCTGCCTCTTTCACTCTGAGATCAGCGCTTCTGTAGCAGATAACAGGAAACAGAGGAAGCTTCCAGAGAACCAAAAGAGATAAGATGATCTCCAGTTCACCAAGGCCCACCAGATGTTTCTAGTGAGAAAAAATGACTGTTTAGGCTGTTTCATTTTTGAGGGTAAAAATGTTCTTTGAATATGTAGAAATATTGTTAATTATTTCTGTTTATCTGAGGAAAGCAGATAGAGAGACACTTTGCACAGGAAGTCAGTCAATTAAGGGAAACTAGGATTCTTATGGGTTTTTTCCATTTATCAAAACAACACAATAGATGATTGCTTTGACTCACGGCCACCAAAAAAGTTTCATGTTCAGTCCTCTAAGAAAAGAAAAAGTTTTTGACAGCCTTGATATAGACTCAATAAACAAGATTACATTTCAGTAGCTTTGCCTTGAGTAGATGGAGCCACTCAGTTTTAGCTCAGTCAGCTAGCTGCTCAAGTTATCAATAGCTGAGCGCAAGTTTGCACTGTTCTTTAGGACAGAGAGGGAGCACAACCTGGGAAATGTAGGAAATCACTAAGTGCCGCAGAAATTCATAAGGGAAAGTTCTTCGATTCACCAGAAAAAGCAAATTAAAGTTATCACAAGATGACTCGTGGAAAAGTCTCACCCAGACTCATTTGGAGCAATAATGAGCCTGCAGCCGAGTCTGAAGTGATGAATGGAGTGAACTGTGTTTGGGCTTCACACTCATAGATGAACGGAGCACTACAGCTGCCATGACAAGCTAAATATTACACACTGATACACACAGATACACACACGCTAACCGAGCAGAAGGCTTGAATATGTTAGGAATGCGCTCCCTGAGATGACCGACCTTCACGCACACACACACACACACACACACACACACGCACACACACTCTCACCACGTCCCAGACACACAACTATGTGCAAAAAACACACATGTTGCACTTTGCATTCCCACTCTTTTCTGATCACATGCTGATACATTTGGACTTGTCTCGAGTGGAGATCTGTGCGTGAAGATTTGCTCACGCTCCTGTGTCACGGAAATTTGCAGTACGCTGACTCAAGCCTTTTCCACACTCGCATTCATGCACACACACACCTACAAACACACACTCACAATACACCCTGTCTTGCTCAACAGGTCAGGATGTTTCACAAGTCGGGACCTGCATGTGGAGGATATGCACGTCTGTATATCGCTGTGACTGAGTGTGTGTTTAAGTGTGCGTTTTACATTAACAGCCAGTGAGAAAAATGTTAACACACTCACACACACACTCTGGCAGCATAAAAAGTTGTAGTCTCATTACTGTGGTCTCCAAGGAGTCACCATGGCAATGGCAGAATGAAACCACGGCCTGTGGGAGAGGAGGTGTGTGTGTGTGTGTGTGTGTGCTTTTTTTCGTGCGTGTGTGTGTCCTACAGACCCAGAAGCGGTTTATTCCCCCAGGAAGTTAGTTATTCTCCATAGGCCAATCAGAGGACAAAGTTTGAGACAGAGTTTAATCCAATTGGTCCAACAATTCTGACCTTTATTACTTGCTGCCGATCCCAGAGGACAGAGGACAGCAAGCCGGGTGACGACACAAACAGCCAGAGTGAAGAAATGACAGGAGGAAATGAGGAACAAATGATTTTCAAAATGAAAACCAAGGAAAGTGACTTTATGAGTTTGTCTTTGTGGGGGTTTTTTTTGACAAACTAGGCAGAAAAAAGATTTTAAAAAATGGCAAGAAAACATCCGACAAACTGACTGTCACTGATTCAGACAGCGAACAACAGGAAGAAGAGATATAAACATTTGATATTTTTTTAGATGGAGGAAAAAAATGTAAATTGCATCCCAAAAATGC
>JAUZTA010000019.1:5375269-5389806 GCA_034780835.1 Ctenochaetus striatus | reverse complement strand
TGCTAATGCCTTCTTATATGCATTCGGCTGAGCAGGATTAAGCTATGTCACAAATCACATCATGCATACATAACCACACGTGCACTCATACATATACCCACACACACACACACACACACACACACAGAAATCTGCAGGATGTGCTGTAATCCAGAGGAGCCACTGTGCCGTAATACGCTGGGAATATAAGAGATGGAGGAGGAGAGGGTGGAAGAAGATGAGAAAAAATATTCAAGGAGGAAAAAATGGACAAAAGTGACATAAAAGTAGAAATGACAGTAGATATGCTCAGATAGAAAAAGACACAAGAGACAGAAAAAGAGGAGAGAAAAATGACATGAAAGGCAGAGGCAGAAAGACAGAGGAGGGAGAGGAAAGAGGAGAAAATAAAGGGGAGGTACAGAAAAGGTAATAAAGGGAACGACGAGGAGAAGAAACACAAGGAACACTGATGTGATTTTAGCCAGAAACAGGAGCACTGAAAAGACTTAATCACATAGAGGATGTAATAAGCTGAGAGAGCATGTAAACACTACTACTACTTCTTCCAACTGGGTTTAAACTAGAGCAGAGCAGGCAGGAGCTCACACACACATGTACATACACACAAGGAAGTGATGTTTATATGTATAAATGATGCATGTAGTAGAGCAGGGACGATATACAAACAACATGAGCCACCCAAACAGTCTCAAAGTTTGTGTGTATCTCAGTGTATATGATATAATTCTGGTTTGGTTGCACTGTCTGCCACAGGCCCAAACTTGCAAACAGATGTCCCCTGGTGGTTTTAAGAGCACATGATAATCCCTCTGTGTAAGAAATGACATGCATATGAACCGCCATTAGTGTGTTAATGATGCTTTCAGGGACGGAGAATCAAAAGAGAATGAGACACAATTGAAATCTACAGATATTTGTGTTATTTCTGGCGCTATATTTTAAGAAATGTCCCCCTTTGATACGTCTACTTTCTGAGCAGCGGAGCAGAAAGTTGTGCTTGTCTTTGCAGCTTTAATTGACAACGTATGCATCTCTGCACCTCTTCTTCTCTCTCAGCCACGTGTGTGATGTGTTACTTGGAGAAGATCTCATGAGGACAAGACTGCACTTAACAGTTTGCAGCAAGGAGGAAAAAAAAAAATGAAACTGAGAGGAAAGAAGCAGAGAGTGTGAGGGCATTAAAAATTAAAGGGAATATGTAAAACGGCTAAAAACGAAGTAATTGGAGTGAAATGTTATTTACCGAACAGACTCCACATTTCACAGAAAGTGTGAATTAAATGCATATATAACATAAACACGTTCACAGCCAGGCACACTTCATTAACACCTTTTCCTCTTCTGCATACTTAATCCACAGGACTTGATTCAGATTGGAAGTATAAGAAGTTGATTGAAGGCTCAGCTGAAGATCTGAGGCTCACGACTCGAATCCTTCGAGACAGACAGGCCATCAATCCAGACTCTCTCAGTTATTTTTGCATGGCATTTCGCCTTCCGAATGCAATTTGTGCACATTTAAAAAGTGGAAAAAAAAAAAGAAGCCTGACGGTATGAAAAAGGGTTTTGGGTAGAGAGGGAATCACAGCGCGCAGTTTGCCTCCGAAGGGAATCGCCCGACTTCATGAGAGCGTATGAATCTGTGAGTCAGCTGAGATGTTTTATTTTGATGCGGCTCATTCATCATGGGTCAGGGGCTCCACCAAACACTTTGACTTTATGTAAGAGTTTACGTAACCGCTTGCGTTGTCAGCCATTTTGCCTCCTCCCAAGGAAAGGGCTGTGCACAGATCAGTCCTGGGAGATGGGAAGATGTGAGGAAGAGACAAGGAAACGTCTCCTGAACAGCAGCAGCAAACTTGCATTTTAGAAGTGATTATTATTCATTGACTTCTCCTGTCGGGCATGAAAAACAGGCAGCTGTTACTGTGTGAAAAACGAGCTAAAAACAAAGACGCTTTTTTCAACAGCTTACTGTGTCACCTGTGCTTAAAAAAAAAAACAAATGCTAATTGGCTCTGCAGCTGCACTTCACTTGTATTTCTCATGAACAAGAAAACATGGCGGACGCTTTAAAACAGTGAGTTTGGGACAATTTTGATCAAATCTTAAAACTTTTTGTCCATTTTTTTTCCAAATATATTGCTACATTTCTCTTGCACACAACAGTTTACTGTACTTGACGTTGACGGTGTTACAGTTTGGAGCTGTCATTAGGTGGTTGTCATGGTGACTACAAAGATAATGGCCACCCAGCTCTCCCGACATTGTTGCAAACCCTTTTAGCAGCTTTCAATTATACATTACTATCAGTTTTCCGCAGCGCAGACTTGCACGCAGGGATGGAGAGAAATGAGGATGATGAGAAGTAAAAGGATGACATAAAGGGAAACTGAAGAACAAGAATAGGACGGTTTAAAAATAACAAAAACAAGCTAATGAATGAAAGAGTGAGGGATGGATTCGTCACGAGGGGCCTGAAGATGGAGAGATTAAAGCCAAACACATAGACGAAGCAAGTAAAACGCAAAGAGAGAAAAGCTCATTTCAAAGAAAGACTAGAAAAAGAGATCAGTATAGAACGAGTTAAAAAGAGAGAGACAAAAACAGATAAAACACGGGACAGGATGACATTACTTAATCCAAACTACTCTTCATCTATTATCTATTTTTATCGTGAGTGGAAAAAGAATAAGAAACAATCAGCAGTGAAGATGAACAGACAAAGAAAGCGAAATGAATGACAGGCACTTGTCTTTCCTCCTCTTCTGCTGTCATCCCTTATTCTTTCATCCCCCTTCCTCTCTCTCTCTCTCTCTCTCTCTCTCATCTCGTCTGTTCTCATGTATGTTTCAGCGACTCTCATCATATATTTATGTTTTGGTCAAACAGAGGACTGCCATGGAGAAGCAGGCTGTTTGAAGAATGTCATCGCACACGGCAAAAAATCTGTTTCACTTGCCTGCATGTTGTTTTTGAAGCACATTTGGTTCGCTCTCGTGCATATTCTCCATCAGTTTTCAAACCAAAGAATCCATTATCTTCATGACTGCATTTCATATAAATTTTATTGGTACCTCAGAGAAAAAAATGTAAATGCTGCGAAACTACCCGACCCAAGATTTACTATGTGATGATGTGAATAAACAAACTGATGGAGGAACACATTGAAACAAGTAAGATACTCATTGCAGGAAACTTCTTCAAGACCTTAAGAATATATTCTAAAAGAGGACCCATCTTTATGTAAAACTTTGCTTTATGGGTAGTTAAAGCAGTCCTTCATGATGAGGGTGGTGTTTTCTGGCTTTCCACGTGGATCAGTCTGAATTAAACTCTAGATTACGACAGCAACAATGAGGATTTAGTAAGGAGCTCGGAGCTAGAGTAGAGTTATTTATTAAACCAATAAAAAGAATGGACGAATAGCCCTTCAGTGATAATTACACTCGTTAAATTGTAAAAGTGATTTATAGTTGCAGGAATCTGGACATCTAGATTAACTAATGGTGGGATGAGAAGGAATTTGTCCATTCGCACACTAATGTCGAAGGCTTCTGTGAAAAGTTCTGCGCATCAGGAACATATACACACAAACCAAGACACCAATAAAAAACCATCAGAAGCGCTTTAGGATATCTGTTAATGTTCTCATTCATCCAGGTCAAAGTTATTCTGGACAAACAGACATATTACTGAGTCCAGTTGCCTTCGATTCATTTGCCCAGAAAAAGCACTTTAGGAGTGTTTTGCCCTCCAACATGCAAACCGATGGAGACAGAAATCGAACCATAGACCTTCTGTTGAGAGGACGACCCACTTTACCTCCTGAGCCAAAGCCATTCCAAGAAATGGAAGCAGTCAGCGACGGTTCACACACATACGGACAATCACATTATGTGTGTGATGACATCTTTGTTTGATTGACTGGCATTGGCGGCTCAAGGTGAGAGTCTTTCGCCAATGGGATATGTACTTATATATATATCGCCATGCCAACTGCTGCCATGCTCGCAAGATTGCTGCTTGCCAACGGCTCACACACACACACATGCACACACACACACACACGCTCTTAATTCTCTCCCTGCCCCTGGCACAAGAAAAATTACCACTTCTCTTTCCCTCCTCTCAATCTCCTCTCACTTATTCTTCCTCCTTCCCTTATCTCATCCCCCTCTTCTCCACCCAGGGTGCCAACAGTTGGCCCCACCAACGCCTCTCTCTCTCTCTCTCTCTCCTCTTCTCGTCCTATTTGTTTTACCTCCCTCTCTCTAGCCATCATTTGTTCTCATTCTCCCTCTTTCCACCTCCACCTGCCCTTTCCTCTCCCTCTTTTCTTTTCTCCCAGCAATTCATCCGTCTCTCTTCCCCCCTCCCAGACTCCATCTCTGTCTGTCTTCCCCGTCTCGCCCCCTCCTTGGCCCATTCGTCTCTCCTCCTTCTCTCTCTCTCTCTCTCACCTGTGTTCTCATTTACTTTCCGTCCCCAAACCAATTCATCATTCTCCGACACCTTCACTCTCCACCTGTATCCCCTCCATCTGTCTATCCATCACTCAGCGTATATGCTCAAGTGTGTTTATAACCTGGAGGTCATGAAAGGTTTCTATCAGTGGCCATCAGTGGACATTAAGGAAAGGAAAGAAAAAGAGTAAAGAAGAACAAGAGCAACCAAGTTCCCATTTAAATTCTTCTTATTCTGTGTGCGCAGACTGTTTATGGCACATTGATAATCACAGGAAAAGTGATAAACTAATAATTGTTTCTAAAAAAGCAGGGGTGTGTTCTCATACAGCAGGTGTGTGTGTGTGTGCGTGTGTGTTGGGTTAAAGTCACGCTTGTGCTGACTTTTTCAAAAGCACGAGCCAAACTTTTCAGCCCTATTTTTCTCCTACAAGCACACACCTTGTGTTTACATTTACACACAAAAACACACGGGAAATAAGAGGAAACTTAGAGAATTTAAAGAAAAGACGGAGGCAAGAACAGGATGATAAAGTGAACGGCGATAAAGATGGAGGGCAAACGATGAAGCGGTAAGAAGAAGCGATGCAGCAAAAAGAGAGAGCAATGGAGGTGAGAAGGAACGGATGGCTGAACGATAAGACGGCGAGGGATGATACATCATCCTGTAAAATGAAGAGGGAGACAGAGAAGATATCTGTGATGGGAAGAATAAAAGTGAAGAGACGACAGGGCAGGAAGATGGATGGAGCTGGGGTGGAGGGCAAAAAGAGATTAATAAGGGAGAAAGAGGAGGAGTGAGAGACGGATTTTGAGAAAAGAGAGGAAGATCGGGGCAGAATGAGAGGATGGAGAGGAGGAAAGTTAGAAGAAGATAAGGAAAGAAGCGAGGATGAAAAAGGAAGGGTATAAGGAGAAACAGGGGACGGAGAGATGAAAGAAACAATGCGTTAAAAGGAGTCAGATGGAGAGAAGAAGAACTGTATTGGAAAGAGGACTGAGAGGGAGGGTGAGAGATGTGAGTTGAGATGGAGAGCTTGTGTGAGTCACATTGTCTCCTCCGCAAGCTATTAGTGATTTAATCACTCTGACATCACTGAGAGTCTGTGTGTGTGTGTGTGTGTGTGTGTGTGTGTGTGTGTGTGTGTGTGTGTGTATCATACCAGATTACCCTGAGCTAGTGCAGTCAGGAACAAGATCATCGCTGGTTCAGGGCAGCGTGCATTCATCATGTCAGAGTCAAGTTCTTTAACTCTCTGGTCTGAGACTCCGAGCAGGTTGCAGGTTCTCACTGATGTAATCGGTTACTGATCTATATCCTCTGGTATTAGCCGTTCAATAAGCTAATGAACTGATGTAATACAAAAGACACTGGCATTATGGCTTTAGCATGTCTGCCTTGGTCGGCCTGTTAACCCTTCCCCAACCATTTCATCAAAAAGCCTCCAGAACCAAAAGGTTTCTGAAGAGTCACGGACTAATTTTTGTTTCTCCACCAGGCCTCAAGGATAAATTAGAGAAGCAAAACAAAACGCAATCCGCCATGAATGACTGATTACTGCTCAAAATTCTGCTCTGCAACAGTGAAATCCACTGTAACATGCTAATTATTTCAGTTATTTCAAAGCATAAATAAAGCCGTGGACTCAGAGAGCTGTGAATGAAAGACCACTAATTGAATACAATCATCATCATCATAATCATCAAAATGTCACATATGATCTCATTTAAATCTGACCACCTACTATAAATCCCCCTTTCTCTTCATATTAAATTCATAATAGCTGTTATCCGAGCGGTTATCATCTGATTGCACCTGATTGCTTCACCCACGACATCCTCCGCTTTTTGCAATCAGAATATTTATCTTGTGCGGTAACACATGTGACAAGGAGGCAATTTGTCAGACGTGTGCTGGACAAGAGTTTTATAATCCCTGCCACTGGACAGCACCAGACAGTCTGAGGCTGTTTTCTCATTCCTCACTTCACTTCATTAGATTGATACCGCCATAAGAGCAACATGCCATCATGCACAAACAGAGGTCATCGCTCTAATTAAAATCTAACAATGCCCTCTGACCAATAAGAGGGTAAATTGTTGGGCAATATGAGCCCATGCATACAGTATGTCAGCATGGATGGTCAAAGCAAAGAGGAACAAGAGATGGCAAACAGACAGACCGCACTCTCCAGGACTTCTGCATGACGGAAATGGACAGAAAAAAGAAAAGAGTCTGAAAGTCAAGAACTAACAGAGGAAGCAAGAGGAGAAAAAAAAAAGTAAGTTGATGACAAAAGGCTGTAAGGATTTTAATCTTATAAGCAACTCATGAACTCATTATTCAACCAGTGGAAGATTTACTGGAAGCTATTTTTGATTAATTGTTTGATTAGTTTGATTCAACATAATCTGCTTTAGCTTCTCAACAGTGAAGATTTGTTGGTTTTTCTTTACTATTTCTGACAAAAACATGGTTTTACAAAGTTTTGTTCGCTGTTTTTTATTATGTTCTGACATTTTACAGAGACATAACTAATTACTTGATTAAATGTAAAATGGCTCAGTCAGTAATGTAAATAATTGATAGTTTGATTCCAAATCAAAACTTATTAGCCAATGTTGAAAGACAAACACCACTAAATCTATTCAGTACTTTGAAAAATGTTTCAGTTTTTTGGTTGTGTCTTGTTGCTGGAATAGGATTGATAAAATTTAGACACAAAGAAATTTTAAAAGCAGTTAAGCCACTAAACAAACGTCTGTCCTATCTAGTTACATTCTGTCAGTCATGTGACCCAGGAAGAGAGGCTCAGATGGGTCACAGAAATGCAAAGTGCAAAAATTTAAGTATGCAATATGATTTGATCATTTAAAGTCAAAGTGTTTTACTTTGAGGTAGTGACCTTGGATTACTGCGTGTTGCAGAGAAGATAGAGGTCGCTGTTCTTCATCACAAACTGAGCTTCAACTTTTGGTGTCTTTCAGTAAAAGACGATGTGAGGAGTGAAGAACTAATCTAAAAGGCCACTTACCACATGTTTATCCTTTCTGATGTTCAAAAAAAGAATAAGATACATGGGGAGTGCCAGAGGTTGTGGGAAACCCTGTCTATTCATAAAACAAACAGAGGAAACCAGTCACAGAGAACCTTGCTTTCTGACAGAAATAATCCCTGGATTGCTGGCCTTTTATTTTTTTGATTGAATTATAAGAAACCTGCCATGTTTCAAGGCCGTCTTACAGTGTGTATGAAGTGGTTAATTCAGAGAAAGTGTTTAAAAACTGTCAGCATCCTTTCAGGCAAACTGAATACATGGAAAGTGGCACCCCAGCTGACCCCCAGCCTGGAGCTTCTGCCCCAGCCTCGTTGGTCAGTGAACCCAGTGCGTTGGCCTTTAGTGTGGTCTTGGCGTGGCAGTGTGGAGGCCAGCGTAGCAGGGAGGCCCGGGGCAGATGTTTGTTGGGCAGGGAGTAGCGGGGGTTACAGTGGCTGTATCCGTATAGGCTCTAATCATGGGCATGGGAGTGCAGGGGCAGCCTGTCGCCACAGCTCACGGCGGGTCTCTAAGCCATGATTACAGGGTGTGTTGCAGTCCTCTGAGGGCTGATCACAGGGACGAGCCGGGAAAAGTCAAGTGTTCGTGTGTGTGTGTGTGTGTGTGTGTGTGTGTGTGTGTGGGCGCAAGACTCTGACCATAGGGTGTGTGTGTATGCTGAGCAAAGAAAATTGCTGGGATTGCAGAGCTAAAAGCAGAACAAGTGCCTCATGTTTGCATGCCTCCTCCAGGCGAGTCAAACTTCTGTCCAAAAATTACATGCAAAGTAAAGATGCTGAAGGAATTAAATTAAAGGTGTCTAGTGTTTTTATGTCAAAAAGGGAAGTTATCACTACAACGACATGATACATGCTGTTTTCACTTCGAGATCTATTTTTAGGAGTAAAAAGGACCAACAGAGAGTTTTCTCACATGCAGCAACCACAATCACCAGCAAAACCAGTGGCCTTGTTGTAAGCCACTAGTGTGCGTCTGTTTGTGTGAATTCATGGGGAGAAATAAAAAACAGAATCTAGTTCCATGTTATTGTTCACATGCTTGGTATATAAGGCTGATTTCAATAGAACAACTAGTTTTAGACAGCAGAAAATGCTTCAAATACAGATGTTACTGCAAAAATGCTTCACACACATCTTCAGACTAACATCAAAGAAGATCCAAACAATCAGCAACTAAATTTGAGTCACCAGTTCAGGATCTAGCTAAACATGAAAAATGGGAAAAGGCTCTGTTCCCATTATGAGTGACGGTGCTAAATAATGGCCAGAAAAGTGTTTCTGCAGAACATTATGAAGTCACAGTGAAGCTGACCTTTGACTTTTTGGATATAAAATGTCATGACTTCATTATTTTATCCTTTCATCAGACAATTTGGTAAGAATTGGCCACAATTAGCTTAGCAATTCCAATAAGTTATGGCTCAAATCCATTTTTTATGACATGACAGTGACCCTTGATCACATAACTTTAATGTGTTCATCATCGAGCTCAAGTGGACATTTATTTAAAACTTGAAAAAAAAATTCCCTCCAGGCTCTCCTGAGATCTCACTTTCATGAGAATGGGACCGAAGTACAGACAGACAACCTCGAAACGTAATGCTGGAGGGGAAGATGCTGATCTATGAAGAGCAAAATAAGAGGCACAGAGAGAGGAACTGGAACAGGGAGTGAAAGCGATGCTTAATGGCAGAATTGTATAACAAAGAGTCAGAGGCAGGGAGGGGAAGAGCTACGAGGGCTGAAACAACAGACAGCCCAGACAGTCAGAGGCGGCGGGGTTAGCATTTCAAAGTCAAAGCTGTCTCCACTGGAAGCTGTTTTGTATTTTAGCATCGCGACATTTCACTTCCAAGAATACCTGTCTGCACCGCTCCTGTAACATCCTCAACTGCAACTTCAACTGTCAGGTCGTTGGCTTCGTCTTAGACCCTCAAATCAATAGACTTCACTCCTGTTAACCAGCAGCTCTGCGAGACAGAGACGCAGAGAGAGAGAAGCTGGAAGGGCCGGGATTCAAAACGGGTTAAAATTGAGTTAAGAGGAAGCCAGAGGTGCTCTGTGGTTGGGTGCATGCGTCGGTGTGCGGGAGACTCTGCCAGTCGAATTACTGTAGCGCCGTGGAAAATGTCAATAGGCAAACAACAGACGGCTGCTGCCACATCGATTTCAATACACAGCTGAGGCATAAAACACACACAGGCTCGTGCACGTGATGAGAAAAGGATGCACACACAGAGAGAGAAAGCTTCCAGAGTTGTTAAAGATGTTGACTTAAGCTACTTAACTTTGACTGCTCTGACATTAGAGGAGATGAAGAGGAAGAGGAGGGGGCAGAAAATAAGAGCACCAAGAAGCATGAAGAGGGAAGAGAAACAATTAGAGGCTGGAAGGAGAAGGAGGAGAAGAGGACGGATAAAAGCATGTGTGTGTTATATTGTTGCTCTATTTTCCTCTTAATCTTTCCTCTTCTTTCTTCTTCTCTATATTTTTCGCTCTCAGACTCTGTCATTCAGCTCGTCTTTATCTCTTTCTGCCCTCAGTCTTTCTCTCTGTCAGGCAGACCATGACTATAACAAAATGTGATTTGACTCTTTAATCTGTTTAATCCATTCGGCCAAAGAATGTTTTCCTCCACTAATTAAAGAGCAAACAATGGACGTGGGCCTCACACATGAAAACACACACACACATACACACACATATGTGGAAGAAGAGATGAAATGCATGAGAAGAAAAGATGATAAGGAGAGAAATAACGAGGAGTGTAATCATGCGGTTCTTAGTATTTCAACTCCCAGAGCAGATCCATGACAGGAAAAAAACAAATCCTTCGGAAAAAAATAAAAAACACCATTTAAAAAAAACAACAAAGCTCCATTTTTCCATAATTTCTCTCTTTTATTCTTAATCTTTCTTTCATTTTCTTTTTCTTGCATTTTTTTCTGCTGTCTCCTCTTTGTTGTGCTTACAGGAGGAGGGATCAAAAGTTGCTAAGGCAACAAACAGTGGGGGAAAAAAAAGTCCTGTCACACTCCTAAAGATGTTCTGACGTTCTTCAGCAGAACGTAAAGTAAAAAAATAAAAAGGGGGGGACGGAGGGAGGCAGTGGAACAGAGGGTGAAAGTGTTTATCTTCCCATTAGCAGGCTGCTATTTGAACCTGAAGGGATGTGGGATGTGTAGAGGAGGAGACATCATGGACGGCGATGCAGCTGCTGGAGGTAAAAACTGTCTTTAAATGTACAATAAATATGTGGCGACTGTCCAACCTTATATAAAAGCTTTAAGGGCCTTTTGTACCGTACTGTACTCGCTACACTGACTCTGGATCAGACTGTTAAATGCATGATAAAAACTGGTGTAACTGATGTCATAAAAATGCTACAACAGACGATTTAGATGGATCAATAATACCTGATAAGAAACAAGAAGTAAATAAAGAGCTACATCACTGCTTCATCAGTTTCTTTTATGTGTTCAAAATGCCCAGCAGGAAGCGATGTGAGGGCTCCTTTTTTCAAAACATCAAAATTAATGACATTTCAAAGACTTTTCAGTCCCATTAGCATCCAAATTTCAGGATCAAACAGAAAATAGTTTGAAACACGGATCACAGTCAATTACTTTACCAACACTGATAATTCTTATAATGAGAACTATCAGGCTTTCCAGTTAGAGAGTTGGAGGCCTGAAGGTGTGAAAACTTCTCAGTCGTGCTGTGTTGAAATTATGGCGGACCATGTGGCGTCCTGCCTTCTCTTGACACCACACACAAAACAATATGCACTTCAAACAATGAAGGAACTACAGGAGACACAAATGCAGACTTTTTATTCTCGCATAGAAGGAATCAATTCAAATGGTTTTCACTTTAAAGGCCTTGATTTTTTTCTTTCCTCCAAAATTTAAAGAAACTTTTAAGGTATGCATACCAACCAACAGGAATACCTGCTGCACTTTTAACAACGCACTGTTTGATTCGTGCAAAGCAGCATAAAAGCGTCCTAATTATATTCCCAGTGTTACACTGCATGTGTTCCTGCTGTGTGATGGGGTAAATTGTACCATCATCCACTTTTGCTGCCTTTTCTGGCGTCTCCCCAGTCACATCGAGCAAACAACACGTGCTCACACTCCGAACACACTGATGAATAAAACCAAGCTGTTATTCGAAGACACAGTTTATCTTAATATGATGATAAACAGTTTATTAAGCAGTGTGCCGATAAGCAGGACGGGCACAATGAGCGCACATGCTGATTGTTTGGAGGATGCTTACGTGTGTGTGTGTGTGTGTGTGTGTGCTGCAGTAAGATGAAGAGATGACATGACACTTGCTAAATGAGCAACAAACATGGGTGTGAGGAACTCAAGCAAACTGTTAACACACACACACACCTGCAGCGTCAAGCGAGTTCAAACTCTCACACAGACACGAATGAGTCTGGATGTTTGTGCACATAAAGACACACACCTGAATGCGCACACGACCGTATGCACGACACACACACACATACAGCGCACAGCTCTGGGGGATTTGGAGTTCAAAGGATGTTTTATTTTGGGAACAGCTTCGGGTTAGTCACCGCACTTTGGTGACAGACGGAGAAACAGGTTGCAAATATCAAACACTTTACAAGCACGGTGACACACGCCAACACACACTCACTTACACACACACACACAAACACGCACTCACACACGAGCTCACACTCTCACTTTCTTCATATTTCCTCCGTCTCTCTCTCTCTCTCTCTCTCGAAATTCCGAGAAACACTTTCGCCAAAGGGAGAATGTGTTGTTTCAAACTTACAAGCTGACTTTTCCCTCAGCAGCAGCTAATGTATGATCACAGCTCCTCTGACAGCTTCGTCAAAAACGCCAAGACGCCGCGTTTGGGCTTCATTAGCACATAACACAACATAGCAGGATGCTTGGATTACAGCAAGACTCAATATTGTGAAGTGGTAATTTCGGCTACTGTGCTTCGGGGGCTGTTTCAGTGATCTCTGAGATCTCATTAGAATACAAAATAACAGCCTCTGTTTCCTTGAAGTGCTGAGATGAAGGTTGTCGGTTAAAATGTTTGGTTATCTGGGATGCATGATGACATTTCTTGAAACGTATCATTCGCTGAACGCCTCCGTTAAACGGTCCGATCACAACTTAGCGATTAAGGCAGCTGAAAAGAGGAAGATCTTCATTAAAGAGTTAAAAGAGTCGTTACTGTTTTAGAATCACAAGAATCAACATGAACGGATCAAAGAGTGTATTTTCTGTTCAACTGCAGCTTGAATGTAAAGCAAACTAGCTCGCAACACACATCCGTAACCATGGGTCATCTCCAACCATCAGTTCAGATGGTTACAGGTAACTTCAGAATAAAAGTCCTGACAGTTGTGTTTCTCAGCTGTGTGAAAGCTGCTCCTGAAGACTATCACAGCCGTCAGCGGTTCCCTTCTGTTCTTTATTAAATTCAAGGAAGTAATCGTCCAGCAACTCCAGCAATTATGCTCCATTATGCCCGTCCCTCTAGTTATATCTAATCTTAGAAAGATTTGACTTGTGAAATGTTGAAAGAAAAAAGTGTTTGATTATAAAAACAGCATGTAGCTTTTGTCTCAAACTTTCTTTTTTGCATTTGAAGTGTTAACACAAACTTCCATGTTCACTTAATTAGCTAGGTAGCTTCATTTGTTCAAATCTGCTCGCTAGAAATAAGAAACCTGCTTTTGTTTGTCTTTGTCTTAAATTAAGCAAGAAATTGCTTGTAAAATTTCTATTAAGCCTCAAGGGTTTATTCTGCTACTCATCATTTCAAGTCGAAGCTTAGGCTCATAGTCTTTACAAGAGGTAAAATTAACAGGCAAACCAAATTTAATTAAAGGGGCTGGAGTTCAACAGCTGCATTATTATAATTGCATGAAGACTGTATTCTAAAGTGCTATTTACAATAATTATCAAATACAACTTCTGTTGCAAGGTGACATAAAAAGAAGTTTTAGTTCTATTTAGCAAAAAATATGGGTAGCTGAAGGTGGTTTGCTATACAAAGTGAGTGCATACACACATGAACACACACACACACACACACAGGACAAGGCAGTAATTGAACAGGCGTCGGCACAGTTTGGTGGCGACACCTGTTAGAAATTTCTAATGAGCAGCCAGAGGAGAGGACCACACACACACACACACAGCCACGGACACACAGGTGTCTGTGTCTCGGCTGTGACTCTGCGCTGAGTCGCAGGTCAGAGGAATGCTAAGAATAAACCGGTCCTGCTGAGACGCCCTCTCTCCTTAACACACACACACACACACTGTTTACTTCGACTTCTGCACACACATGCCCTCTGATTAACAAAAAAAAGCAGGAAGGAGAGAGAAAGTGAGAGAAATCCAGGAGAAACTCTTCTGCTCTAGTTGTGAAAAAAAAAGGAGGATAAATAAAAGAAGAATCCATCAGCTGAACAGAGAGAGAATTAATTTCTTCCCTCAGTGTGGGATGGAGGTCAAAACAGTGAATAAATGAAGACTCGCTGTGCTGCAACTGTGCGTGATTTCTCACAGAAAGACACTGAATAAATTCCAAGTGATCTTAACTTACTCCACAGATCCACATTATTCTCTCACGCACGTTCTCCATCACTTCTGTCCTCACTTCATTATTAAGTCATGAAACAAAGACATCCTTCCTCATCGTCTCCTCAATCCGTCTCTCGCTCTTCGGCTCTGCGCTCCTGACTACCTGCCCTTTTCTCTCCACGTGCAGCTTTCGACTGCAAACAAAAACACATTTCCTCTGTGGGACTGAACTGCTGTTCCTGTATGCTTTAAGACATTTGCACATCAAAATTCCTTTAAACAGTTTTACTGTTGCTATTTTTTTTTGCTATGATTTAGATGACATGGTGGCCTCTGGAAAATAACTAAATGAAATGGCAGGACTTTAATTTTAAAGTGTATTCCAGCAATGCAATGGTGCACTTTTATAACTTACAAGAA
>JAUZTA010000019.1:5339389-5355444 GCA_034780835.1 Ctenochaetus striatus | reverse complement strand
GCCTTTGGTACACAGAGCTGAAAGAGCTTGGTTACTTGGTTAGAACAAGATTAGAGGAGAGACGAGGAGGGGAGGGTGATGCAACAGAGGAAGGAGGGTGGGGGTTGTGGAGAAGAAGGGAGAAAGTTAGTGAGAGAAAGAAATAAGAGCACTGTGATAAGAGCCAAGAAATGCACGGGGGAGATGCACAGAGATAAAGAAAGAAATGGAGAAAGAGAGGCAGTGTGTGTGTGTGTGTGTGTGTGTGGCTGTGGGATTACAGCTATCGAGCGGCTGAAGAGCTGATGAGATGCGTAATTAGGCAGATTTAAGGGCGATAGCGGACGCGCCCCACTGGGCTGTGGATACAGCTGTCCAAGCATGTTAGAGAGTGCTGCGAAATGCTGCCCGTCCTCCGGAGCACCATGCAGATTTAAGGAGATGCTGAACGCAACCCAGTGGAACAAGAGAAAGACATCAGGAATGCAGCCTGGCTGTCCCCTCTGAACAGTGTTAGAAGCTGCTGCAGAATATTGCACATGCAATCCAAGGCATTCATTTCGTGTGCGTGCATGTCCAAGGAAAATAGTGAATGCAATCTGCACACAGACCAACGACTGTCTACTACTGTCACTGCATCTTCACTATGAGAAGCACAAATAGTCTTTGCATTTTTGAAAGAAACAAAATCCCATGAAAAAGCACAAATTAAATAATGGATTTACAAGAATTAAAGGTCTTAGTGAATGTTCTCACTTAATATACATGTTTATTGAGAAAACTGTTTCCCAGTGTTGCACAATACAGCTTGCAAACGCAGCCTTCTAAAGCTTAAAGCAGCCATGGACGCACCTGCTTTTATTCTCTTTTCAGTTTTAGAAGGAAAGCCTGATGTTAGGTCACTACAGGACATGTGAAAGCAAAAAGGGTGCAACATTTTGGTTAATCCTTTTTTCAACATTCAAATTTGACATTATACACAGTTGGAGAGAGATTTGCCGCGGGGTTTGTCGAAACTAAGAAAAATACTCCAATGATCAATGGTTTGCAGGCTCTCAGCAGTGTGTGCATGTGTGTGTTGAGTGTGTCAGTACTTTGGTGGTCACTCAATGTTTCTTTCTACACGACTGTGCTTCATATCGATCTGCCACCGCGCACATCCATCACTCTGAGGGTAAACACACACACTCTCTCACGGGCTGCCACAAGCTGCATGCACATACGAGTGACTGACCGAACACACGCTACGCAAAGAAAAACATCTACATAAGCAGAACACTCACATGCATACTTACACTGCATTCCCTTACACCGAACAGACATATACACACAAGCATTTCTTGAAAAACATACAGTCTGCTGACTAAGTACAGTACTCTACACACGCAACAGTGCAGTATATACTGGGGGCAAACAGACACACACACACAGAGCATTGCATGTAATGTGTATAGATGTCAGCTTTAGTCATATGATGTGCAGAAAGTCGGATCAAGCCTCTAGCCAAGGTCACAAAGGTTAAGACTAAGAGAGACAGTGAGAGCCTGTGTATAATCCCACGGCTTTTGGTCACAATTTAACTCTCTCTGTCTTATTTCTACCCTTTCCTTTAGTGGTTTCCCTTTTACTTCGGCTCTTCGCTCAAAAATCTTTCCTTTTTTTTTTGTAATAGAGCTGCACGAAAGACAATTTTTTCAGCCTCAGAATCATTTGAAAAACATGAACAGAAATGAAAGTGAGGTTCACCAGGAGACAGTAGAGGAGTCGTGCTGTTCTCTGCCCTCAGAAGAGTCTGGGCTCCTTCATTTGTTGCATACAAATTTCACCACGGGATACCAACTCAGTGCGATTTCATATTATCCTACCTGAAGCAAAAGAACTTCCCTTCCTGTCAAATCCTCTGTTTTTATCTCCTGTGATGAAAATTAAAGCTTTTGAAATGCTGTTTTTCTGTCATTAAAAAGTATAAATGATTGAAGACATGGGCCTGTAGACAAAGATAGCACTATTTAATCTAGTGTTTCTTTTTTTTTTTTTGTCTCCCATCAGGATGCTGCTTTAAAACACGTAAAAGTTTGTGTAGGCGGGACAGCAGCCAAAAGGGGTTAAAAGGGTTTTAATGGGGTGTGACAGTATAATGAGAAAAAATTATGCATGATATGATGAGGCTGACTGTGTGTGGGATTTATGTGCGTGTGTGTGTGTGGGTGTATGTGTGTGAGAGCATGTTAGTGTACGTATGTGACGCTTTTCAGTTGCCAGAGGCATTAAAATCAGAGAACCTTAACCCTGGGTGAATCTGCTCGAATGCTTATATAAGAAAAAGTGCATAAGTGATCCTGATTTTTGGCCTGGAAAAGGGGTGGGTTTGCATATTTATGCAACATGCAACATGCAACATCTAGAGACTAATGACATGCATTCATGATTTTTTGCTACAGAGATGACGCTCAAGTGATAATGTGAGGTTTACATCCCTGTTTGGTTGGTTCTCCTTTGCCTTTGTTGCAGCTGCACCCACTGCAGCTGTCAATCAGATCATTAAACGCTGCTCAATAGCACAATAGTGCAAAAGGTCTGCTACAAAAAAATGCAAATAAGACCCATGAGGTGGTGTTCAGTGAGGACCATTTTACCTTATTTTTTTGCACAATAGATCACTATAAAATATACAAATACATGGTTTTATGATGGTCTTCTCACTTTTTTGTAATAAAGATTAATCTATTGAAAAGCCTTTGCAAATTCAGTTTCAGATGCGAAACTACAATTAGAAATCTAACTGAATTAACTTTTATGATCTGCTGTTTACCTGTAAAACTGGTTAAAGTAACTGTTTATTTCAGTTGAATGTGATACAGGAAGTACCTCTCTGATTAATTAGCATGACAGTTTCTACGCTGCCTTAAATTGAACGCAGCCAGTGACTCAAGTTACATCCGCAATAAAGCTGGCTAACATAAAACAACTGAGATCATGTGTCTGTGAATGTGTGGGTGTATGTGTGTGTGCTGTGTATGTATGTGTGTGTGTGCTGTGTGTGTGTCAGAGTCAGTGGAAGTGAAGAGTTTATCATCACAAACATCCTTCTCATCCCCGGGGCTTGTTTCAGATGGATGATGCAAGTTTCCATTGCTTCCTTTTCCCCTTTCTTTCCCATTGTCCTCACCCATTCCTCCCCCCCCCTATCCGTTTGCTCTCTCTTTTCCCTTATCCTCGCCTCCCACTGCTCTCCGTTTCCTCCACCTCATCCACTGCATGCTCTCTTGCGCAATCCCTGTTTAATCTCTTTTTCTACCTTCCCTTCCAACTCAAATCTCCCTGTCTCCCAACCTCATCTTGTCTTTCACCCTCAAACCTCTTCAACCTTTTTTTCATCCCCCTTCTCTCTGGCTTTCTGCCTTTTATCCAATTCTCTCTTCCTCCCTCCCTATTCCTCCCTCTGTCTTGCCCTCCCTCTTGTGTGACAAATAACAGCAATCTTAATAAAAGGCTGAAGAAAATCCCCTAGTCACTGAGAGCTTAGAGGAAAGAGAAAGGGAGAGAATGACAGAGGCCATTTGCTCATATGTGTGTGTGCAGGATGGAGGGAGAGAGAGGGGGGAGAAAAAGAGAGAGGGAAAGAGGGAGATAAAGCAAACACAAGAACAATAATTGGAAGCTGTATTAATCCCTTCTGATCTCTCTCTTATATCCCTGACTAGTGAAGCAAGCACACACATAGTGTACCTGTCAATGCACAAACACACACACACACACACACACGCTCACACACACACACACACGCATACACACTTCATTGCTTCACATGTCACACACACTCACTGACACGAGATCTTCCACTCCGTCCGCACTCACACTCTCTCCCTCCTTTAAACACACACTCTTCAATTTATGCTTTTACACACTCACACTCTCACCCACTCTCTTCATGCTATACAGTGATAATAACTTTGGCATCCCATTAGTCACCGTGGTAACAGCATAGGGGCCAATCATGTTCTTCCAGCCAGCTTTTTTTTTTCTCCACACTCTCATGCCTCTGTTGACACTTCTCAGTTTCTTTATAAATGGACTGTGTCTGTTTTCTCCTCTCCTCCCCTTTTCTCTCCGTCTCCGTCCAGGCTCTGACTGTCAGTCATGGATGAATTACTGAACAGGCTTTGCAGGCACAGGGGCCCGGGGGCTCCGAGAGTCCCATGAGCCTTACCTACAAAATGTCACTGAAAGAGACACAAAATGACCACAAAGTGATTCAAAACTTGGTCAGCCGATCAGATGAGTGATGGAAGGAGCTTCTGCTAGCATAGAAAGAATGACAGCAACTGAACAGCCACAGGGTCCATTAGAGAGCAGCAAGTAGAGTTAACATACTTCCTCATTTTACTCTTTGAATTACAGGTTTATTCAGCTGAATCATTATGCTAATAAAATAAAAGTAGCAAACTTGCTACTCGACAGTTAAGGCTAAAACTACGATTTGGGGGATTACACAACAACCTTGCAACAATAAACTGGCAATCAAAGCCAAATGAACGCAAATAAGGAAAGAAAATACAAATAATGATTCCAAAGAGACACAAAGCAACCAAAGTATGCAAAACAACCACAGATTAAACCAAATGACCACTGCAAGATACTAAATGACCATAATAACATGCAAAAACAACCATATAAACACACAAAATGACCATCAAAACTTGCTAAACATCACAAAAACAAATATTATGCATCTGCAAAATGATAACGAAAAGACACGAAGCAACTTAAGCATGCAAAAACAATACAAATGTTACAAAATGGCCACTAAGACACTCAGATATGCAAAAATTCTGCAAAGATACTGTGACTCAGAGATGCAAAACAACCATCATGGCAAGCAAAAGTGTATGTCTTGATCCTATATAGGCGGGGTAGTTTTACATTTGATCGACAGATTTACTGATAATGGTGAGCTTGTAGACTCCTAGCATAAATTAAGTGCATTTTCAGCTGCACAGTAAGAGCGTGAAAACCTGTAATTTTAGAGCCGCTTATATTTTGGCACTAACTCCGAACAATGAGTCGGGCAGCACTTATCTGGAGAGCAGCGTGTGAAAGGAGCAAACCTGTTGCCCAGTGTTACACTCAATGAAAGGAGGGATGATGAGAGAGAGAGAGAAAAGCAAAATGAGGGTGGAGAGCAGAGACCAAACATGCCCTGTGTCGTGCTGGCGTTACCACAGTGATTAATGGGATAGGAAAGTTATTATCATTATCAGTGTTCGTATGAAATGAGTGGGCGAAGCACTCAGTGTGTGTATGTGAATGAAACCGGACAGTAATGTTAGCAGATTATTCATGGAGACAGCATTAACTAAATCAATTAGATGGAGGGTTTTCCTCATATATTACACTATTAAGGGGTGAATACAATTACAACTGATGCAAACAGCCATGCAAAATCTAAATTTCCTGATATTAAGAGCGTTAGCCTTTGCAGAAGTGTAAAGTTTTCCTGTCAGTACTGTATAATGTGATGTTTTTTACAAGCATAGATGGTCCAAATGTTTGGTAATGCAATAAGTAAAATGGCCTGTGCAAAAAAACAAGACTTTAACAAAATCATCCCAAGCTCATGTAGTAATTACATTTTTTCTGTCATGTGTCTCAAACATTCAGGATACTATCATTTTTTTTAAGTATGTTTCTTTTTAAAAATGGCCAAAACAGTTCTTTACTTTCACCACTGCTCAGTACTGTAACCATGTTGATGAAGCTAGCTTAAATTTAGCCAAACAGTCATTTTAACCCAAGCTAGCATGTTTCCTTAATCTCAAACAAGTACTTATTTTGACCTAAACCTAAAATCTCTCAGCTTGTGTATTAAAAAAAAGTGAAAGTGGAGTGGAAACATCCAATATTCATGCCTGACTAGCACCCCCACACTGCTGACCAAAATAAACCAGCTCCTAATAATCGTATTATAAATGGAAAGAAGCATTATTTCATTAAACAATTCTTTCAACCATTCATCACAGTGCAATTGTGTAATAATCTGGGCTGAGTAAATGGATTTCTTTTACAAGAACTTTGATAATTAAATCCTGTACTCTGCCACAATGACTAATGAGGAGGAGTCAAAATGGAGTACCATGGACAGCTCCGAAACCACTGCTGCTCCAGCATCAGCACTCAATACAACTATCTACATAATCTGCGTATATGAAGTTCTAAATTGATCCGTTCAGTTTCACTGTGCATTTGAAATAAAAGGGGGCGGTCCTCACTGTTCAAGATGTTAAAATGTGCCAGCTCTGTGCATTCAGGCTAAGCTGCATTCAGGTTAAACTCACATGTTTGTGTCATGGTGCTGCTAACAAGTGAGTGTACTGTCTTTTAATTTGGAGGGCTTGTTGGAAAAAGTGTCAAGGAGTGAGTTTCAAAAGCTTTTTGACATTTTGACAGGTACTCTAAATGAAGCTACTGACCCTTTTACACTGTGCTGATGCCTTTTTCTCCTCTGTTAATACTTTTTGTCTTTAATACTTTGTTTTCCCTCCAAACCCTCCCAAAGTGCCGTGATCCAAAACATGCATCTGTGCTCACAATCTGCCCAAACCTGCTAATAATAATAATAATACTCTCTCAATAATAATTATGAGTGGGCAGGTCGCTTTATTATCGTGTGTGATAGTGAGGGTGAATATTCGTGAGTGGGTGGGCATATGAGCGGCGAGATGTCAGAGTGAGCTCTGATATTTTGCTGTCGCTTACACACACTCTGGCTGCACACAATGTGCAGCAGTTGGCATGAATCTCTGCTGCCATTATGAAGAAGAAAATAGTCACTGTTCCTGCCAGGATGAATAGCTGCTAGTTGGCTAGAGCTGCACGCACACACACACACGCACACACACACACAAACAAACACACAAACACATGCATCAGTTTATATCTGTTCACATGCAGAGATGCAAACAATGAGTATAAATGCAAATGAATGTGAATAGACCTTAGCTGTCAGTGTTGTAATGACTAAGACAGTTAAGCAATGAGGTTGGAAAGACTTTAAACAGGTGCAATTAGCACAGTAAAACACACACACACACACACACTTTAGCACAGGCTTAGCCACAGATGTGCGAGGCTGGCAGTTAAATCCAGCTGAGAACAGACAGCGAGGCCAGGAGGAAAGGGACAAAGACACAGAGAGAGAGAGAGAGAGAGAGAGAGGGATGGATGGATAGGAGGCACAGAAAGAAAGAGGAGGCCAAAAAAAGGAGAGGGAGAGAGAGAGATTTAGATTAGGAGGTGAAAATTTTTCCAGGCTTGGCAGTGAATCAATTCGCAGCATTACCAGCAGCGACGCCAGAGAGGCCTGGCAATCAACAGCTGAATGGACCTCGTTACCTCAAGGTCACACACCTACCCACACACACAAACACACACACACACACAAATGAAAGCAGACAGCAGTGTGAAAGATCGAGGCGCTGTGGGGACATGCACTTTCAACATGCTGCCTCGCTGTCGCATGGATTCACTCTCGAGATTCAACCTTGATTGTTTATGTTTGAAATAATGTCGACGGCCTCCGTTCTGCAGTTTCCTCTTTGGTATCAACACCGCACTCCGTCTTTATTGACTATTTGGGGAGCTCAGTGGAAGGATTAGCTGGCAACTTGTGTGAACATTGATTGGAGGAGAGTGCGGGACTTGAATGAGACTTCTAATACTGCTCCACGTCCCTCCGAGCTTTGACAAAGACACTTTTAAGACACACCCTAGATGCTCCTAAGCCCCAATTACACCTTCAAGTTTAAATAGTAGAAGCAGCTAACTCACTTTTGTTTACGCTCTGGTCGTTTGCTTGATCAAGAATCTTTTTGCATCAATCTAGCAAACATGGTAGATTTAGCCTCAAGAAGCCCTCCGCACCGTTGCTCACTTGTACTTGCATCATAAACTACACATTTCAAAGGATTTGTTTCATGTTTAGCCCCCTCTTTTGTAATGACTCCATGAGGGAATAAGAGCTGGTTTTCCAGAAGGTGCTTGGGCCCCTTGGCCAGATACTGAACCTCAAATTGCTCCTGATGGCTGATTCACTGGTGTTTAGATGTGTGTGAATGAGTTCCTGACGAACAGGTCGGCATTTTGTAGAGCAGCCACTTGCCATTTGGTGTGTCAATGTGTGCGTGTCTGACTTTTGTTGTAAAGCACTTTGGGTAGCTGGAAGACTAGAAAAGGGCAATGTAAATGCACACTATTTACCATTTACCTTTTGCAAGCGGGTGTCATGTAACATGCAATTTAAACTACAGCCACTTTGTCACAGATTACACCTGCACAGTGCTGTTTGTGAGGGCAGGTGGCAAAACCAAGTCCAATCCTCAGGGTGATGATAATATGCCTGAAGTTAGCTACTAATTTTTGCCAAAAGAACAATAAATATTAACTCGCGCGGACACTTGAATCAATTGTGTGCATGGACTTCGAAGTAAGACCAAAATTTTGTTCATGCAGCTCTAAACCATAGAATTCATTCACAGGTTGCACTGATCAGGAATCAGATAAAGGCAACAGCAGCATGAAATGCCTTTTAACAATTCTCTCTAGAAACATTTCTAGAGTTACTTCCTCTCCCGGTGCTTTAAAAGGACGGGGAGAGCAACTCTATCATCAGAGCAGCAGATAAGAACCACAATTATGAACATTTCCGCAAAACCCCGGACTACATTTGTAACACTGACAAGGTTTTTTAGTGTCCACATTTATAGATTTTTTGCTTTCTACAGCATTTGCACATGACAACTACAGCATGGATGAGGTTAGGTATGGATATCCAAGGGACAAAAAGTGTAAATGAGGTACAAAAGTAACATGAGAGAGAGGATATAGAAGATTAAGAGGGTGCTCTGCTCTGTTTGATGTGCTGTATATCTCTCACACACACACGCGCGTGGTTCCTCCCTATTCGAGGAAAACCCTTCTCTGTAAGACATCTCTGAAAAATAAGCCCTATATTTTCAGGAGCCAACAGCTCAACCCCTGATACTCTTTTGTCTACAAAGAAAAGTTGGCAGCAAAAACTGGGTGTTTTCCAGCTGTTTGGTGCAAAACCTCTCGCGGCTACAGCTACAGCTACAACTGAACTCAAATCAGCCATGGTGCAGTGGCGAGGCACTGAGTCCTGAGTGCAGTCTGATTATTTCGACCTCTTACCGAAGGCGTGTCCGAAGCTTGGCAAGGGTTTGTCTCTACGACTGGAACAAGGCAATCAGTGTTTGGCTCATTAGAAATAAATTCTGTTAATTAACGAGAGCCACAATCGATAGAGGATGAGGTGAGGAGAGGAGAGCAGAGCAGAAAACGGCAGTTCATATTACAATGTGGCCAACAAAAGGAGGAAGGAGAAAGCATCAAATGGAGCAGAGAGCAGAGGAAATGAGAGAGAGAGAGAGAGGATGAAAAAGGAGGAGAAGTCAGGAGCTAACAGAGATATACAGCCTGACTAATATGGATGGCATGGATTTCCATTTTAACCTTGACGAGGAATATAAAGCATACACACACACACACACACACACACACACAACCTCACAAGGCACAAAGACACACCACACCATCTTGACTCATATATAAGCCTCTGGTAAGTTGCTGCGTCCTGCACGAAATCCTTGAAACCTCTCAGTCACCTATGCAGTGAAGCACAACATGCAATACTACATAATACTCACATTACTCAAATGGTTCGATGAATAACAATGTTTGGATTTGGTTAAAATTCATATGTAAGAGCATAAAAGATGGGGGAAAAGATTGTTGGGGGGAGGGCAGGCTTTTTTGTAATGGGTATAATCTCTGTAGTGGACTGGTGAGCAGGCAGGGATCAATTTCAGCAGCAGCCATGCAGGGCGGGTTGGCCGTGGCCTTCACAGTGGCTCCATTAGCCCAGACTGAAGACGTGGGGGGGGGGGGGACAATTTCACCCAATTTGTCTGGCTTCTAATGCATTCATCTGTGGCGAGCGGGCAGGCTCGGGATGTTTAAATTCAAAATGCACTCCATCTGAGATTGCCAATTACATAGTGACAAAGTGTAATCAGACCTGTAACCACAGGAGATTAAAGCAAATCAAGTAAAAAGTCAAATCAGATCGCCTGATCAAAAGTTGCTACCAAGTATCTCTGAAATCAACTCAACAAGCAGAGACGAAGAAACCAACAGATTGCAATTTTGAAAAACAATCCTGTCCATATTTAGGAACTGCATAACTTTTTGTCTCCTCATCCACCCGAATGTTCACAGCATGCAGCTGCATCTGCAATGTGCAGATGTTTACTGACTCCCAAATTTTCTCCGCTATGCTATTTTTACTCACTGAGTCTGTTTAAACCAGATCAGTCTGCATCTCTGAGGCATAAAATGTTACTGACTCTGCTTTTATGTACTAATGGAAAAAATTAGTTTTCAGCCACACTAGCAGGTATCACTCCATGTTTTTTGGTGTGTTTATTCTGGACAGACATGTACGTTCCCCTGAGGGGGATTCAGATCTGCCAGTCAGCTGATGTTAGCATTGGGAAGGCTAATGTATCCTTGGCAAACCATTATGTTTGCTGTACATCAGCATGTTAGCATAGAGCCCTGGAAGATCCCACATTACTGTCCCCCTGAGGGTCCTTCTTTACACTGAGCCAAACACTGGCTTTCGACAACACGCCAATGACATGCCAGTAACTCCATATTGACATGTATAAGCACAATAAACGAAAATCAAAGAAATTTGCAGCTGCACCTTTTTAAAATGGTGACTGTGATAAAATTTTAAATAAGAAAGGATAGAAAACAACACTGAACCACAATGGTTACAAGACAAAGTTGTAGCCGAACTAGAACTTAATGCAGGTAAGACTGTCTGAGTAATGTCAAAAGGAAAAATCTTATGAAACCTTTTACATCATTTTTCAGAGAACATTATTTAAAATGGCCTTATTTATCACCTGACTGTTCACAGACCTTTATTTGTGATGTGACATTTTGCAATGAACCTTGAGGAGACAATCAAAGTTTTTGATGGTGCTGAAAATGACCGGCATCGTTTTAACATTTCGCCTGTTTCTCTTGTCCTTTCTTTGCTGAAATTGTTTTTTCTATTCAAAAAAAAAGCCTCTCATGACCCTGAGAAGTGGACAAACCGTCGCTAATGTCTTTTTAAAATGCCACAAGCATTTTGAAGAAAAAAAAGGAGACACCGGAGTGAAATTTTGTACTTCAAATTGCGACAATGACACCCATCAAAAATATCCATTACTGTCTCCAGTGCGAGATGACACTGCAGTGCATCCTGTCAACACTAATGTCGGGGCAGAAGTAGTCGATGTTGCTAACATTTCTGAAAAGAGCCCCGAGTTTTCTGCTGGACACATGACGACGCAGACTAATTGTCCATTATGTAGGTGGGAGCATCGGATCCCACCTCGTTCCTGTAATGATAATGGCTTCTCACAGTTAGCTGTTAATTACTGCTGCTGTCTGCATGTGTCTCTGTGTGTGTGTGTGTGTGTGTGTTCGTTCATTATGCTGAGCACGCTCGACGAGTGTGTGCAGCCATGGGTGAAACCAGCCCTCTGCTGCAGAGAGACAAAGAGAGAGAGAGAAAGAGAAAAGGAGGCAAAGTTACACAGAGACTCTGGTGAACAGGTGTGGTTAGTGCCTGAGTCACCCTGTCCTTATGATCACTCCGCCAGCACGCACACACACTTTTGAGCGCATGCATACAAAGTGTGTAAGGAGCACGGCATTGCGTAGAACAGTTCATTTCTGTAGTTTGCTTTTAACACCACTACCTGCCTTAGCTTCAGGGAACTACACAGACAAACACACACTATTGTGACTCCCACTGCAAGAACTCTGGTAAATAACTTGCTTAAACTGACTCTCTGACACTCACAGGCATGGATTTAGAATAGAAATGCACACATTATTACTACACATCTAACAAAAGCACAACAATGTCTGACACATGCATCATGCACACCAACTAGCCGTTAATCCACACACAAATCCCTATGCATGAATAGTTTATTTATGCTCCCATAGATGTAAAAATATCCAGCCTGAAATCAATTAATATGCAGATGTCCTTCTCTCACACAGCTTCCTAACAAATCTCTCTGCGTTGCTTCGCTTTTGCCCTACAGTGAAATATGAGTCTCTGGAGCTCTCGACCAAGACCTGCATTAAATTAGCACTGAAATAATAAATGCGGGCGTTTGAGACAGAGTAAACATTCATTTTGGGGCCATGCTGACAGTGACACTCCTGCTGTTGTGCGTCTGCACCGCACCTCCCCAAATCACTTTTCAATTAATTAGGCAGTGTGGGTGGGATTGTGTAACCCAGCCTTGTTCCCATGTCGCCAACATCAGACGCTTTGTCGCAGCCCTCGGCTAAGAGGGACCTCGTGTGCTGGGCTTTCAACAAACTTCAATGCAAACCCATCTGCTTCTGCAGTCATAACAATAGCTTCATCTAAGGACGGCGAAAGAACAGCAAACTGTCTGGACGAATCTTCACCCAGGTGAGTACGAGACCTGTGCAAAACCAAAGGTGTGAAGCCAACAATCCTTTCATTTTTTTAAACAAGTAGTTTTTTTTTTGCCTAAACCTAACTAAAGTGCAACTGTTGCACATTTACAACCATTTCTGTTGTTAACCATGTGTAAGAAACCCTTTTTTGACAGACTAGCTTTGCATATTATAAACAAACCCTAACTTTGCTCTAGGACGGTCCTTTTATTTTCCTCTAGAACTGCTGGCTATAGTTCCTTATGCTAACTACAAAGCTTTTTAACTTGTGTTGCAGGTGCTAGTAAAATAGATCATTGCTTGTAAAGCAAAGGATTTTTCCTCAGAGAAACCAAACCTGTGTTAAATTCCATAAAGTCTTTATACTGACAAAATAAAGCACTTATTAAGATATCCTCATGCATACTGAATCCACTTGATTGATGTCCATGCACACTTTGATTCCACAGCCAAATGCATCACGGAAATGGAGGAGCTACTCATGAACTCAGAGGACATTAAATTAAACTGTAAAAGGTGGTAAGACAGCTTAAATGTGATCTTGGGAAAACAAACAAGCATTAAATCTTCAAAGAACATTTTTTGCTTGCTCACTCCTATCAGAAAGCTGGCGTTTCCCTCGCTGTTCGTGTGGGGATTACAGTATGCATGAACCAAACGATGTACCTCACTGCCAACCAACACATCAATGCTTGTGTTTCTTTAGAGCTATTAAGAGCTGCTTTCTTGACAGCTTAAGAGCTAAATGAGCTATCATTTTTGGTTGTTACCCCTCCCCGTGTGTTGCGCATCACGTCTGAGGTGGAGAGACGCTGTTAATATGACTAGTTTTTTAAATAATTAATTTTCTAGCAGCTGGCCGTTGACTGGAATGAAGATAAATGCATCCTGAGACTCATTCACTCAGCTCATTTTGAAATAGCTATGCTACTCTTAAAAAAGGAACAATGTAAAACATCTAAACCTTATAAAAAAAGTGAGAAGATGAAGAAAAAAAGTGCAAACATAAATGATGGCCTGGAATCAGGGGTAAGAGGAATTAATCAGAGGGGACATATCGTCATGCTAGCTACAGCAGCCCCCTTTAAAAGCTGATGATTTGAACCATCAGTCAAGACAATCCAGAGTTGATTTACATCTTGCCAGTAGAGTCAATGCACTTTTGTTAATTATCTGCATCGGTTTCCACAAAGCAATGCAGGAGCAACATGACGACAGGCTGAGAACTTTACACACTGATTCTTAAAATGGCCACAAACCACATAACTGAGTGCCATGGAAGCAGAGGAAGGTGGCAGAAACAGAGGGCAGCGTGGCACCAGGTAGCGTGAGGAAGGCTGTTGCGACTCCGGTCTGCTTGCTGCTCCAACGTCTCTCTGCTTCAGTGATGACTGTCAGTGAAGTCGGCTAAATCACTTTCGAATCAGATGCTGGAACAACCTCCACTGCCGCTGTCCGCTGTGATTGACTCTTGGCTCACAGCGCTGTCAGCAGCTCGACAGGAGAGACGCACCGCGGTGTGCTGGGATTTTAGAACTAAACCACGACACACACTCTTACTTTGTCAGTGAGGAAATCTGCTGGTTTTTACAACCCAGATGACAAAGAAAAGGCATTCAAACGTGAGTCTTAATAGGAAAACATGGGACTCATTATGGCTGACATTGGAATTTATTAATATATCTGTTTTACTTGTTTGTTCATTTGCACGGCGCTTTTGATGTCCAACATGAAATGAAATGAAATGAAAAAAATTGGCTTAGAACAGCTTGATTTGAACAGAAATGCACGAGAGCAGCTTTTCTCATTATTTCAACAAATCCATGTGGGAAATTCAAATAGGCCGCAATTCAAATACTGCATCATATGCAGCTGCCACATATGGCTTTTTACATGATGAAAAATATGTTGTCGTGACTCTGTCGCATTTAATTTTGTAAATGTGATTGAAATCATCACTTAAACTGATGTTTGTTTATCAACTGCTAGGTACTCAGACAAATCAATGGTCAAAATCTTCATATTAAGCAGCAAAATCCAATTCAAGGGGCAAAATTCTGAGTTGCTACAGCTCAAGAGCTAACCCTGTATCATTTCCTGTTTGTACAAAATGATCAGGTTCATATAGTTCTACATATACATGAAATTGGGCCTCAACTGAAGCAGCAAATGTGAAAGCCTTTAAATCTGGATATTGGTTCACTCAATTTTGTGCTATCAGTGGACATAAGGCAACAAAATGGACATCTCCATAAAAATGTCACAGATTATTACTTTAACCTTCGTGTAGAAAAGGTTGGTTAAGCGCAGATGCTTTTTTTTTTTCCTTCCCATCCAGTTTCACACTCACAGTTCTGCATTGTCGGCCTCAGTTAGGGCTTCAGTGTCCTGTTCAAGGGCAGCGTGATGGTGGCTGAGGAAGGAGGGCAAAGTGAGTGTGTGTGTGTGTGGGGGGTATCTGTTTTTGTCCCTGTTAACTGTTTGGCCTCAGTTTTGTCTGCTAGAATGAATTTTGTGCAGCCACATTGCTGTGTGTTTTATTAAATGTAATGTACGAGCTACTTCAGATTCACCTCCATTAAATCCCAATATTCCACTGAACGGTGGTGCGAAAGTAATGGGACTCGTACATTTCAGTGCATGACTGTGCACACTGGATCGAAAAGCACTGACTGGACTGCCAGGTATGAAACGGTACAATGTGTGCATTCATGTGTATGCTTGTATTCTCCCAGCTGAGGATATGCAAGAGGGTGGCAAGAGGTTTCTTAAGCTTCCTCATCTGGCCATGAATGCCTATAAGACCTGGACACACACACACACACAGTGAACATGTACTCTGAAAGCAGTTAAAACTACGTAAACTATCCTCTTTGTGTGCATCTGAGTTACAGCTGGCAGACCTCTGTTGATGGAGCTCTTTCTCAAGTGTCACTTTGGATTAGACAGAAAGGCTCTGACTTTCACATGGCCCTGATGAGCAGAGCAGAGCGAGGTCAAAGCACACCAAGGGCAAGAAACGAAAACATGCACTGATTGCCAACCAACGCACAAAGACACGAGGAATGCATGCATCACTTCGAATGTTTACCAGCACTTTGGAAACCACCATGTCTCTTTGCATTATTTTCTACAAGCTGTTTGAATCTAGTTGTCTTCACTGCTCATGGTGCACACGACCCAGATCATCTCAGTGATTGTAGTCTATCAGCCTGTTTATTGATACAGCACCTAAACAGGCTAAATGCTAGTGACAGCATGCTAACATGCTCATGATGGCGATGTTAAAATACCAATGTTTCTCATGTTTATGATAATAATTTAGTGTTTCACCATGCTAGCATATGCTAATTAGCACTAATTCATTATGTTTTATCCTTAAGAGGACAATTGGCCCTGCATTTAATGCCAGTACATCCAATAATATTTATTCATAACCAGTGACACCACCAGCATGGTTGATATTTCAAATGTTTCTCTGCACCAAAATGTAATCATCA
>JAUZTA010000019.1:5248729-5259076 GCA_034780835.1 Ctenochaetus striatus | reverse complement strand
TCACATTTACAATAAATACAAATTACTTTTGTTTTGACCAGAGAACCATCGGGCAAAACTTTAAAGCTAAGCTTTCCGTTTAAAAGTCCCTTTTCTGTATCCATTTCTGCTTAGTAACCGTTTGCAATGTTGTTTTAGTGCCACTTTCTGAAACTACCGGAGCTGGCAAGGCACAGACCGTGCGTGCGTTAATCGCGCGTTAAAAAAATAGTGCCGTTAAAAGGAGTTTGAGTTAACGCATTATTAACACATTAACTTCGACAGCCCTAATTAAGACACGTCCTTGTAATCCTGATACTTCTTTTAACATTCTTTTTTTGCTGCTTAAGTCCACCTGACATTGTATCTAATGTACTGAACTGCAGTAGTATTGACAAACTGGCGACCGAATTACTGCAAGTAACCACCAGTTAAAACAGTTATTTCCATGTATACCATGTGCCCTCAAGACCAGCAAAGGTGGTGAACAAATAATGTGTAAGTGCTCTAAAGTGGGAATAAATGACAGGGTTTTTTCCATTCCTCCCACACTGGTAACCTCTGTCAGGAAATAACACCCCTTCGTTAAATAAAGATGCATCCTGACTACTATACGCCTTTAAAGTTGTGAAAAAAGTGTTCCTGTCTCTTGTGGTACGTTCATTATTTGCTCAGGTGACTCACTATGATAAAAAAAGGCTTTTTCACAGATCATAAACACGGCTATTCTCCCATCTGATGGTCTTTGTTGGCTAATGTTTGATTTATTGATGATAAAATGCTATAGATAGCACCTTTACATCCTGCATGTTGGTTTAATGGAAGGCAGATTGTACCTGAGGAAGATGTTGTTGATCTGTTTGCGGATGTAGGCTCGGAGACCCAGTAGTTTTCCATAGACACGGTGCAGGATGGTCTTCAGGTACTCCCTCTCCCTGGGGTCCTCACTGTCAAACAGCTCCAGGAGCTGCACATACATATGATAATTACAGACACAAATAGAGTATGCATGTAGTATGACTGTGGTTGTTCCCTAACCTCCTCACTCATGAACCAAAATCCTCATTTTAACTACTTCAACCATAAATCTTGAACCCTACAGCAGCTCCTCCACGAGACTAAAATCAACAAAATAATTGCTGAAGTTTTTGTCTTTTTATGTCTCAGTGAGCACATTTCATGGTCATAGAAATTAGCCAAATTAATGCTACATTTATTTTACTATTTATAAAATATAGAAGGATGCAAACAAATTGTGCACATGTTAATCTGTGGAGTCACTCGATCAGTTTTCTATATATGCTCCAAACCTGGATAACACTTCACAAGAGATGTTAAAGGGTTTTTTTTTTTTTTCAGAGAAGAGTTTTATTTATTCAATGATTATTTTATGATTACCTGTAAGACAAACTTCTGGTCCACGTAGCGTTTAGCCATGGAGGGCTGGAAGTCTGGGCTCTCCAGGAAACGCAGAAAGAATTCGTACACCAGCTGAGAGAGGCACAAACATCAAGCGAAGGATGTCAGTTAGTTCTTCTCTCAAAGAAATAGTTAGACATTTTGAGAATTATGTAGTTTCTTTAAGAAGTTAAATGAAAATGTAAGATAACATTCATTTCTGTGCAGTAACTGTAGCTAGCAGTCAGTTAGCTTAGTTTAGCATAAAGACTGCTTGGCACAAGAATAAAAGATGGCTGACTGAGAGAAAGAGACAAAAAATCGTAGAAAAAATGTGACTTCTCTTCTTCTGGTGTCTAATTTGTTTTCTTTGTTTCTTTGTTCTCAAAGATTATTAAGCCAGATGTATCAAAGGATGACTTCACAAAACTTCACATGTCCGAAGTCAGTTCAAGTTCATATTATTAATGCTTTACACCAAAAGACAACTACTGAGCAAAAAACGGAAATATATTTTGTTCATGACAGTTTGGACTTCACACTTGTGGTTGACTCATCTCTTTCTGAGGGTGCAGAAGTGACTGTATACCACACCCATCTGGGCAAACATGTCAAGTCTATTTATATGTGACGTCCTTCTGTGTAAGAGTTTTATTTTGTTCATCAGACCGACAAAACACATGCATTTGTCATTAAGGAATGACACACTTTCTTTTGCTCCGAACAGCAGATTGAACTGCTCTTGGGGATCTCAGCCTCAGGTACAGTGTGTTTATGTGCGGATAAATAAATGCTGAACAATGCATGAACAGCAACACCTGCTGGGAGCTGTGTGCATTATGGCATTGCCAAATAGTAGGGCCCATTTTTCATAATACTTACTGACACTGCATTGTGCTTCACTTTAATAACAAAGTAAGTAGCTCTCAAGATATCTCAAACTGGTTTTGGCAGAAAAAGCCCAAAGTCACAATGCTTTGCCAAACAAATTCTTTCCAGGAGAAGCTGTCCTTTACTCCCTTAACTTCTGCAGAGGGAATTGCATTAAACTGTGTACAGTGTCAGAATATGGTCATAACCTTTAATTAATTTAATTAACTTTTTTATTTTTTTTGCATGATATACCTGCAAATGTGGCCAGGAGGCTTCGAGTGTCGGCTCGTCTTCCTCAGGGTCAAACTCTGGATTCTCACTGGGTGGGAGGGTCCGGAAGATATTCACCGAGATCTGGAAAACCACAAACGAGGACAGGAAGGGAAAGAGAGCGATGGAAACAGAAAGTGAAATGGGAGGTAGGCAAGATAAAAAGGAAAGAAGGAAGAAAATGAAATGAACAAACAACTTAAATTACAATCCTGATCACAAATGTTGTGAATATTCTAGAGATAATTACTAAAAATAAAACTGAGATATGTACGTAGTTTTCCAAAAACAAGGTCTATGAGTCTCCTAACTGAAATCTTGTTTTATAACTGTCCCAGTAGAGTAT
Source organism: Ctenochaetus striatus (assembly GCA_034780835.1). Taxonomy (NCBI): domain Eukaryota; kingdom Metazoa; phylum Chordata; class Actinopteri; order Acanthuriformes; family Acanthuridae; genus Ctenochaetus; species Ctenochaetus striatus. Next base: position 5,256,210 of record JAUZTA010000019.1, on the reverse strand, counting down.
TGTCATAGTCATGACATGACTGAGATAAAACATCAATAAAAAACATCCTTTGACTCATTTCTAGACTTCATCATGCTGATATTTTCACAATGATGCACATCACAGATTTGTGTCACTCTGCAACAAATTAGCTGTCCATGTAGATCCAGAATGAGTAGACGGTCTTATAAAACGAAGTCAGTCACATTAAAAATTTTTCACAAGTTCTATAATTAAAGGACATCTAGGTTTAATTCTACTGACTAAATCAAGCACATAAAATAAATAAAACAGCTGTGTTGCTGGTGGCGGTATCGCACTACTGAATAAGAACACAGCAATCAAAAAATGCTGTTGCATCAAGGGAAAAAGTCACGGTCAGTTTCCCAGTCGTCTGAGATGACTTCAGCTGTTGTCGGCCATGTTTGATGCTGCTGTTTGAGAAGAACAACTAATAAGTCATGCAATCTGACTGCTCGCTATGCCATGAATTATTCAACAAATGCATTTCCACTGGCCATTTAGTGGATAAACTATATTGCAAAAATCAAATCTGATGAATCCCAGTGACACAATTTAATGCTGTTTGCTTATCCATTCTTTCCTTCTCCCCGCAATTTTGTTTGCATTAGTAAAACTTCACACTGCAGGAGGATATGGGTTCATTTCCCACAATCCTTTGAGGTTAATATATAATGTATCTTTTCTTATCCTCTCTCCTTACTCTTATTTCATCCAGCAAGTCATTTCTTCATCTTCTCTCCTTTATTATTTATTTGTTTGCAGCTATACATTAGATGATTATTAGCCATGCCAGCTGTGGCGAGGATTAGAATGGCAAAGCTAGTCTATCATTTGGTTGTTTGTATGTGCTTCTTATAATACTTTTATTCCTTATATCTTCTTAAAATCAGCATGTTAGCATGCTGATGTTAGCATTTAGCTCAGAGCACTGCTTAAGCCAAAGTAGAGCTCACAGAGAGGAACGTAGCCTTCGACTCTTTGTCTATTTTTATGCAAAATATTATGTAGAATAACATTAAGAGTAAAGTTCTCTGATTTTTGTAGGAGATTAGATTTCATTCCACAGTATTTCCACATCAAGGAATCTTGCTTTTCTAGCTTAATTTTACTTCCCTGGTCTCCCCTAATTACACTGACTACATTACAGCCCTTGAGCTCTAACCTATGCACTTCTTAACAACTTCTGTTGCAGAGTTTCAGCCTTTTTAACGCTGAGGCCACACACACATTAAAGCTTTCTCCTGCTTCCCTTTCATCTCATCCTTCTGTCCTGTCAGCATTTTCACATCCTCTGGGTACAGTGACTCCACAACATAAGCTATATCCTCTGCTCGCTTTACCTTCTTCCCTCAATCCCCTTCTCCCTGTCCTCCTCTTTTTATCCTCTGGGGCCACTGATGCTCTCTGATGGTGTCCACACATTTTGCACCACGCTCCACTTTTTCCTTTTCCCTTCCTCATTTTCTCACCATCTGTGCAGCCTATTGCTACTAAGCACCATTTACAAATGCTCTGTCCCTCCTTCCTTTTCCTCCCTTCATCGATCAGCCTTTCTCTCTTCCTCTCTCCTCTTCGTTCTAACAACCTCTGTTTATAATCCTCGGTGAATCGAGCTTCTCAGTTTGGTATTAAAATGTCCACCTTATGTGTTTTCCTCCTTTACCCATCTTTTTATTCTTCTTCCCTTATCTTTTTGTCATGTATACCATTTTCAAGTGTTTCATTTGTTGCAGTTTGATTTCTGTTTACTTTTTTAGCACTAGTTACTTTACATTTACTCATCTGTCATTCATTTCTATCCTTTCATCCATTCTTTCATCCATCATTTAAACCTCTAACCTCCCTTCTCCACCACCCCTCCTACCATCTTTATGGCCTCCGGGTACAGAGGCTCTATGAGGACTCCTCTGCTAGTGGCCACGCTCTCCACCAGCTCGTTGAGCGCGGCACGTTTGATCTCCTTCCCCTTCAGGTCGGCCACGCAGTCCAGGAAATCAAACAGCACGCAGCACTGCTGCAGCTTCTTACAGAACAGGTCGTGTAACTCCGCCACAGGGGCGTCTGGATGATTGAGAGGCAGGAGAAAAGAGAGAAGAGAGATGTTAGACACTGAGGTTAAAGAGGGGAAAAGAAGGCGATGCGGCTCAGCCGAATCCGATGACGTTCCCGAAAGGTGTTTTGTGTTTGGAAGTGAATCTTTCGGCAAAGTGGGAGTGTTTGGGTGTACAGAGACGTATTCCACAGGCTAGATCTTCTCTCAAAGGTAATGAAGGAAAGAGAACAGACTATTAATCTACAAACACATTTGTACACACCCACACACACAGGGGCTCGCATCCATGCACACACACACACACACACACCTTCCTCCAGAGGGCTGCGTTGTAGCTCAGTCCTATTACCTGTCAGATTTGTTCTCAAGACCTGTTCGTCACAATGAAACAACCTGCTGCCGGCCGTCACATTAAAACCTTGTACCTCCAAAAAAAACACCACTTTTTACAGATGTAGAGAAAGTGGCTGATGCCCACGGATTACTGAAGACATACAGTGCATCTGAAATTGATTCCCCAGGCCTGAGGTGAGGGGGTGTGAAACTTCGCAGCTCAGCTTGTAATGCGTTGTGCACAAAGTGAAACAAGAAAATGAAGCTAACACCAAAGTAGAGTTACAAGCTTTGACAGCAATCAAATAGGAACAATTTATTCTTTTTCTGAGTAAACAGATGACTGATGCCTTAAAGGCTTAATATAGCAGTGAAATATCCAGACTTTAGACTTCTATATTGGAGAGATGTATGTGAGGTTTGATATGAAGGATGATAAGATGGTTTAATTTGAAATAAATGATAAAACAAAGATACCTAAATCAAACCACATGATGTATGACTCCTGATACAATACTTGTGAGCTTGGCTCTTATTCAGCCCTCACTGTTGTCTGGGTGAATAAATATGAGAGTGGGTGACCAAACACAGTGTTGCTTATGCTTAAAAAATAAATAAACTGTCTTCTTTAACACTGGAAAGCGACTAGCGGTCCCAGTTTGGCTCCCTTTCATAGGTGCACCAAATATACTGCTTATTTAGTGTACTTACAGCCAAACAAATAATCTCTCTGTGCCAGAAGAAAACAATACAGCTTGACCAATGGCTTGGAAGGAGTCTAGACTAACTATGCAGTTGGAAAGAGGATGAGCCAAGGCTCTCTCTCACACACACACACACACACACACACACGAACAGCAGGAGCAGATTAGATTTAACCCTTCTTAACCCCCAGGTGGGAAGCACAGGCAGAGTAAGGGGGACTGACTGACTGGAGCTCTTCCAACCCCAGACCCCCTCACCTCTTGTGGGCATACTAGGACCATCTGCTCCCTTTGGCACTGAGCTGCACAACAATAGACAAGGGCTGCCCTTAGCTTGATATGTCAAAGCACAAGACACATGCTCTTTTGAGACCGAATCAGTTATGAACAGCTATCCTTTTCACACTAAAATTGGTATTGAAATATAATATCTGTATTCATCAAAGGATCATTTCAAAGTCTAATGCATAACAAAACCACAAACTACAAAGATGCTGTTTGAGTCCCAGGAAGGTGATATAAAACATCTTCCAATTGTAGACACAATACTTTGATTCCTAAATGTCTAATTTGTAACTTGAGGTACAAGGTAAAGTGTTAATTTACATTTCTTCAAGACTGACTTCTATCAGACAAACATCTCATAACCTTTTCTTGTGATATATGCAGACGATTGTGTCGTTTATGTGTAAATTTATAACTTGACCTGCATAAGCTTTCCTAAAGTGTAACTTCTTAAACTTTATCAGACATCAACCTTCATATTTTACATCCAGTGTTGACATCTATGAGTCTGTCCGTGTAGCTGTAATAAGCAGTCAGTTTGTTCTTGAATTGCAGCCATTTCTCAGTGACTCGGCAAACGTGTGACCGCCGAGTTCACACAGCTCTGTGACTATTTGTGACGAGAAGCAAGTGTGAAAAGTTTGAGCGGGTGAACTGTTTCTTCTGACTTTGTTGTGGGAACTGGTTTGAGTCTAAATCTACAAGGCAGCCACAAGCCACTTCTGTATTTGAGCTTCTTGGCTTGCTTGCAATAACAGCAGCTCCAGTCCTTTCTTCCTCCTGACCCCTCATTGCTCCTCTCCCTCCCTCTCTCCCTCCTCTAGAGTACCTTCTTTTCTTTTCTTTCACAGCCTATCTATTTTCCTTTTCCTTCCTAATCTGCCCCTTCCTATCCTTTCTATCTCTTCGTCCTTCTCTCATGATTTCTCATACACCTCCTTTTCTCTTCTTTTCTCTTCTCTTCTCTCCCTCCCTCCGTCTTGTTCTCCCTCTGTAGACAGACTGTGAAGGTGAAATCTAATCCATTTTTAATGGAGAGTAATTGTATGAAGATGTGCCGTGCTGGGACTGAGAAAAAAAAAAAGAACAGAGTGGTGAAAGAAAGTGGCAAAGAAAGAGCATGTATATGTGTTTGGGAGACAGAGAGTGAGATATGAGGTGAGAAAACGAAAAGAGAAGAAGAAGGAAGTGAAGAGACTTGGTGGGTCATGTGAGAGCAAGTGTAGGAGAACGCAAAGGAAAAGAAAATGAAAAAGAGACCTGAAAAGAGAGGAAAAGTGTAGGGAGATGACAGGCACAGGCAGAGGCTCAGTACAAAGCAAAGCAAATGGGCTAAAACTGCTTGGTGAACTGGCTATTACGCCTAGTGCAGGTACAATATGCTTAGATTTAGAAAAAAAGAAAATATCCAAAGATGCAAGTTCAAGTTTTGCTCTAGTTAAGTTATCATGCTAGAATCATGTCCGAGCTATTTTCATGTTCCTGACTATCTAAACTGGTGTTTGGATTAAGTAGCAAGTCTATAGCCGTGGCTAGAACATCCAAAATGCAACATTACATGATTACAGTTAAGTTTTATGTCTTTATATATTTAATCTGTTTTAATTCAAGTAGTCTCTTGAGATTAAAACACATATATCAACATGGCAGATGATTGCTAAAGTTATATTACTACAATTGTAAAAGCTTAATAAAACCAACACTAAGAAAGAGGGGCAACACAAACTCAAGCTTAAGAAAAAGCAATTTCACTCCTTTAATTTTTTGGAAACAGCAAGCTATCAGTACAAATACTAAGTGCTCCAAGCTTCGTATTACTGTTCTTTTAAATCCCTGCTCTTCTTTGTTTGACCGTGCAGATTAAAGGATCCTTTTAAAATGCATATGCATAAAGAATGATTAGTTTTCAACTTTTAGTGCTGCCTTGAAATGTCAGACATTTAATGAAGTTTTTATTGAGAAATTCTCTCCATTAGCGTGAACTGAATCACTTTAGCATCTAGCAGCCAATTCAATTTTTAAAAGCTTAGATACATTGATTTAATTTGCAATGACTATCTAAAGGTAATTTAAACACCTCAGTGGAAGCTCAAAGGATAAAACATCCATTCAGACTAAGGAATCTTGTAACCAAAAATTAAAACAACAAAAGCTGTTGTTTAGAGAAACAGCGAGCATTTACACTGAAAAGCCCAAAAAATTCACAAATGGCATATCATTCGGTATACAGTATAATATGGATATGGATAATATTAAGTTTTTTTTAGAAAATTATAAGTTATTTACTAATTTAGTGAAGTTATTTACAATACTCAATCTGGAATTAAGCACACATTTTTTAGGGACTATGTTTAGTGGCGGATCAACACACATTTGGTGCAGAATGATGCATGTGAAATTCAATCAAAATACACTGGAGTATATGTTCATTGGAATGAAGGAACATGTCACCAAAAGCAGCTCTGATGTATATTTAACAGTTTCTGAACAACAATTGAAGAGAGTGAAAAGACGGATCAGGGTTTTTCTTCACGGAAAAATGTGTTGGTCTTTTCATGGAATCTGTTGACAATAAGAAAACGAGGGAATATGTCCAGACTCATCCTTTAAACACACAGATGATGAAGAGGCTGACGAGAAAAGAAGGACACACAGAGAGTGAAAAGACAGCATGTGACGTAGAAAAAAAGATGGTGGGAGCAAGTGGAAGGAGAGGGGTGGATGCGTTTGGCGAAATGAGCGGTAACGTATAAGACTGAGGAGCGACGATGCTCCCCGCAACAGCATCAAAACACGAACACGCGCGCACACAGCTGCAAAAATCTAAATATAGTCCTGCTGGAGAGAGACACAGAGGGGAGAGGAGGAAGAATCTGGGGAGGAGGCGGGAGGCAGGGAGGGAGGAGAGGGGAGCAGGATAGGGTTAAAAGATGACATCATCCCCTCCATCCTCCTTCTGTTTCTCTCTCATCTTTCCATCACTAGGTACCTCCCTCCTTCTCCTCCCTCTCCCCACTCCCTCCATCTTCCCTTCCTTTCGTCTACTCCACCCATCAATCTCTCCGAGGCTTTTTCTATTTTTTTTCTTTCCTCTCAAATGAGCAAGTACAGCTCTAGTCTTTAAATAACAGTTATTCTGTTTGGGGGCTGAGTGTGTGTGTGTGTGTGACAGAAAGAGAGGACAGCTTCCGTTTTAACTACCATCTAAGCCGCCTCTGCACCTCTGTCATTAAGCACACACACTCATGCTCAATGCACTGATACAGTGACGCAGAGAGGAAGAGAGGATTGGGGAGGGGAAAAGGAAGAAAGAGACAGATAGAGACAGATAAAGAAGGAAAGCGAGCGAAAGACAGTTATAAATAGGAGAAGGGAGCTTCGGCGGCAATCAAAAGTGAGACACCATGCAGCGTGGAAGCAGGAACAGTATAAATATCACCTTAAGGGGTTTAAGTGACGCGCTTTAAGTCCATCTCTAAATAATCTAATCCTCCTGATAACACATCCATGACATGACAAACTGACTAGGAAACAAGTGCAACACATTATCCATTATTCTGCTTGTAAACAGCTTAATTAGAAAGGAAAAATGAGGAGGGATGTTATCACGTGTGATTGAGCACACCTCCCCGCTGTCACCCATCTACAGGAGCAGACTGAGGAGCAAACAGCTATTTACCTGCCATGAGAGAACAGGACGAATCACCCCGCTGCTCAAAATTAGAGCAGGAAATACTTGGAAGCTGCAGAGGTACCGAGAAGAGGTGATGAGAGCGGCTCAGTATTAGCATATAACATGTAAATAGAGTTTTATGTACAGTCTGCTTGCTAATCAAGCCGAGAGAAATTGGGAAAATAACAAAAAGCACAGTTTTTGACTTGTTTTTATGTTTTATTCCTCTCAGTCAGCCTGTCTGTATTTCACCAAATGATGAGCAGATTTTTATGACATTTGTTGGGAACAATTCTTACAGTCAGAATTTTCTTTTTATATGAATCTGGAATTTCCATTCCACTTACTATAAGAACAAAGATAGAGTTTCCAAAATCTATGGGATGTTTTCAGGGTCAAAAAATCAATCTCATCTAAAATTGCAGAGAGG
>JAUZTA010000019.1:5223981-5235123 GCA_034780835.1 Ctenochaetus striatus | reverse complement strand
GAATAGACGCTCCGGGTTGTTGGTGGTGGTGGTGGTGGTGGAGGAGGAGAAGGAGGAGGGAGGAGAAGAGGGGGGGAGAGAAAAAGAGGGGGAGAAGGTGCAGAGGCGGAGGAGAGGTGAGGAGAGATATTTTCTGGGTGTCCAGTCCCGTGCTGCGCGCCTCGCTGTCGCTATCAGAGCCCGGCTGGAAATAGCTGTAGCATCCCCGATTCTTCTTCTTTTTTTCACGCACAGATGAAAAATCTCTGGTGTATCATCCCCGTGGAGGAGTAGCCTGCACAGCTACCAGATGATGCTCAGACAGGCGCGTCTCCTCTCCCTCACACACACACACACACACACACACACCCCTCTCTGCTGCTGTATTGGCGTCACACACACACTAAGTCATCGGCCTCAATTTGGATATTTATTTCTGTAATTGATCATACAGCTCCTTGTGTAAAAAAACAAAAAAAATCAATGCAATCAAGCACCGATTATCCTCGTCCTGTTTATCCAGAGAAAAAAACAAAACAAAACAAACGGATCCCAGGTCAGTTTGTAGCTTATTCTCCTCGTTGATGCTTCTTATCAATAAAATCAGTGATCGGTCCTGGTGGTGGATGATGATATCATAAAATCATCAATCTGGGCCCACCTCGGCTGCCGCATCACTGTTGTCCTTCTCGCTCGGTTTTTTAACGGATCCTCTTTCGACCGTTCACACGGCCGCACCTGCGTATTCAGATTTTTTTTTCTCTCGGACGTGGAGGATGTTGTTCTCGCCGCGGTTCGTGCCCCCCCACCACCACCACACAACGTCCTCCTTCCACCGATATCAGGGCGGGGAAACAAACGGTCCCTCACCGCGCCGACATGTGCAGGTCCTCCGCCAGCGGCCGATGAACCGAGCCCCGCTGTACCGCTCCGTCTCTACCTCCGCGGGGAGAGAAGAAGAAGAAGAAGAAGAAGAAAATACAAAAATAAAAGAAATCAATGGCTCCTCCGGGCAGCAGCCTGGAGTTCAGAGACTGTAGGCCCGTGTTATACAATAGCACCCCGACTATGTCAGACAGACTGACGCGTTTTGCTCCTGTCCCCCTTATCGGATCCCGTTATCCGGTCGTCCTACAGTGCCTCAGCGAGCTGCGTCAATGGGCACGCTGTGAGTCAGGAACGTAAAGGAAACGGGGCATCGCGGATTTCAAAATAAAATAATAGCTAGAGAAAATTAAAAAAATGTGTGGTTTGCACAAATTAACTCATGTACAAATTAACTTGAATTAGCAACCAGGTCCAAAATATCCCCACTCTATACTGTGCACATGTACAAAGCCTATTCATGTTGTGGATTGATATGTCACTTGTGTGGTAGTTAGAGTCAACACAAACATTTGTTTTTATTAGGCAAAATTTAAGCCTGATTTTATATATAAATGTCTTACATCCATATTTTCATACAATAAAATTTCAAAGCCTCTAGATCAGATTATAAGACTCATAAGAAGGCTGTTGCCATTACAGTTGATATTTTTTCTTCAGTGTTTCCCACGTCTGCAAAGATTGTTAGAATAATTGAAATTAAAGAATTTGCTGCAAAAGTGTCCCCTTGGGATTGCCTGGTGGGTAATGCAGGATTTAATGGAAAATTAAAGAGAGTAATAAAACAGACAAAGATTTCAAACATTTGCCTATAACCCCTAGTGAATAAAATAATACATTTAAAAATATTCATACTACTTTTAAAAATGCAACTCAAGCATTGTGAACGTACATCCAGCAACAATAATATGAATTTTTAATGGCTAAACAAGGGATGCAACAGACAGGGATGTTCTCTCTCCCTGCAGTCTCTTATTTATCTGTATGGTTTGGTAAACTTGAACCTGCAGTGTGAGGCTCACTGACAAGATATCTCAAGGACTGAAGGAAAGCACACAGCCTTTGAAGTGAGGGGCTGGTTTGCAGGGAGACATCAAAGAGAGGAGGTTGAAAGTCTCTCTCTTGAGACGTAAATGTATGGAAACACAGATTTTTAGCACTCCAACTGAAAATATCATATTTGAGCTGTGAGTGCAGTTGTGAACCTTTCATTTATGACTGTAATGCCTGTACAGTGTTTTTATTTTGCTATCAGAATGCACAAGATATTTCTCTGGAAAGAAAAAAGCCCTTTGAGTTACATTGTCAGGAGATTCCCTCTACACACCTCAAGGCAGAGTCTGCATCTACCAGCATTCAATGGCAAAAACCTGACTCTCTTGGATTATAATTGAAGTGACAAGCAAAACTTTGTCACAGGATTTCTTAATTATCTTACAGTGCAAAAGTGTGTTAGACTGAACCCTGAATAAATTAACCTCCTACGTGTTTACAGTGAAGGAATCAGAGTCATCTGGTAAAAGTCTATCAGTTCATGTTTTACACATAATCAAGTTACATTATTAGCAATATTTTTTTCTGTATCAAAATATTTTTGCAGCCTCCTCTGCGGAACAAGTTAAAATACTGACCGAATGCAATGATTTATTTATTTGTGTATAGCTTAGAATGATCTCAACTCCCCAAGCATGACCAAAAATCAATATGACCAAGGCTTTTTCTCACAATGCTGAGATTTACATCCGAAAACTCTGATTTGTACCTGCTGAAGGTAAGAAATAACTGACTGAAGCTTCCCTGCATACAATAGTTTATCTGAAACAAGAGATAAGTCCCAGAGTAAAGGTTTGGACAGCTCTTTAAATTGCAATAGTGCAATAGGTTTTATTGTGAAAGCAGTAACCGGATGCTCCCTTATCCCCCTCTGACTGCCTTACCGCTGGTTCTTCAGCCTAAAGGTGGTGCAAGGAGAGAGAGAGAGAGGAATGAGGCTCCTCACTGCGGATGACGCTATAGGATGGATTTATTTATTTATTTGTCTTTATTTATGTGGCATGGCCGGGCCTCTTGAACCCGGTTAATTTTAAACGAATGCGTCATTAGTGCCTCGCGCTCCTCTCCTCTGCTCCCGCCGCGTCACCGTGCCAAACCTCTGGCTGTGGTTTCATCCTGCTGGCACGTTTTCGCTCCAGTTCCTCCAGCAGCGCGCCGCTTTGACGCTCATCGGTGTTTCTGTCTCACTCCCCCCCACCCCCGTCCCTCCCTCCCCTCCCTTTTCCCCCATTTTCCTCGCTTCCTATTTGAGGTGAGCACGTGTGTGCGCGTTGTTTGTGTACGCGGGGCTGCACTTGGCTTCGAGGATCAAGTCCCGTCCATTGTTCTGCTCTCTTCACTGAGCCACTTGTTCTCTCTCTCTCTCGCACACACACACACACACGCACGCAGACACGCTCGCGCATTTAAAGACGCAATTATCCACGCGCTTTCATCTCTCCCAAAGTCACACCTTGGCTGGCAGTGAATATCTTTTGCCGGTGTGTTTGGGCGGCCAGCCTTGAAATCCTAATGCTCTTTTCTCACCGTAAATACACTTCAACCTCACAATCATATATTCAGTACAAGGGCGTGCGTAATGCCATGCGCCTGCGTCCCTTTCTCTCCTCCTATATTCCTCCCCCTCCTCCCCCTCCTCGGTGTTGTGTCGCAGATGAGCTCAGCCGGTTGTCTTCTGGGAAAAACACCGGGGGGACCGGCAGTCCGGTAAGTGGCTGGTAGGCTACTGGTCTGCTTCTTATTTGGTAACAGCAGAGGCTGTTTATGCTGGTCTGTGAAAGACAATGACCAGTAGCCTAACAGCACTTTTTGTACTCTTACAATTGTTTGGTAATCTATCAAGAATATTTTTTAAATCTTTATCAAATCCAGCATCATTTCCCTAAAATGCAAGCTGAAAAATCTGTAATAAGACTGAAGTGTCTCAGTCATGTTAGCAGCTCTGTGAGGCTTTAGGCCTTTACTCAAGACCAGTGGTGCTTTGTGCAAAATGCTAACATGGGCATATTTTTGTTTTTACCATGTTTGCCATCTTAGTTTAGCATGTGTGTGTGCAAAAGTTTCCCGATAAGCTCAAAAGGTAAAATACAGCCAATTCTGATGAAATCAGGTCCAGTTCCAATGTTGACCTGAGGATGGCGCTGGAGGAAAAGTTAGGGAACAACCAAAATCACCAACACTTCTTCCTTTTGAGGAAACGTGCATATGCGTACCTAATTTCATTGCAATGCATCCAACAATTGTCAAGACATTTTGCTAAAAAACAAAACGAAAACAAACTTTAAAAAACATGCAAACCTGATGGTGGCACTGGGGATCACCACTGTCTGTTTGATTTATCCTCTGAAGAACATGAAACTCTGCACAAAATTTAACAGCAATCCATCCAGTAGTTATTAACTTATTTCAGTTTTCAGTTATTTATTATATAACATGCAAAACTGTAAATGTAATGAATGAGGTGGGAGGGAGGTGTGGCCTGTATACAGCTATCACATTCTGGTTAGAGTAGATTTGAATGATCTCATGGAGCAATTGCTTTAACAGCTGGGCAACACGACTGTCACCAGAACGGCAATGATGGCCGTCCCTCAGGGACCGCTGAAAGCCTCTGACTCCTTGTGCATGGCACCAGTCGCACCTCCTGCAGTGGATGAATGAGACTGCATGTTTCTCTTGTTGAACTATGTCATGGATGTCAAAAATAATAAAATGTATTGTAGCAATTGCATAAGTTGAGAAGATAACTTCAGTCTACACAGTCAGTAATGACAGGTTTGCAGCAGTATTTAGCTTGGGTTTGCTTACATTAGCTAAGATTAGCCACCATAAGCTAAAAGTCATACCAGAATAATTAAGTCTGTGGCAACAAATCTTATGAGTGTATTCTAGTCATTTAGGGTGTTAATTCCAAAAACTTAATTTTTCATTTATTTTTTTAATATAATGTAGATTATGTGTGCTGTATAATATTATATTGCAGATAAAACAGAATTGTACACAGAACAAAAGGAAAAAAAATGTTTTGTGATTGACTTTTTTAATGCAACTTGTATGAATCTTGTACATGATAAATACAAAATAGTCAAAACTGACACACACACGCAAAGCCTCATCCTAAATCCTTTATGGAGTAAGCTGCATGAATTTCCTTTGTATCCTTTATCTAAGCATATTATTCTTAAAGCACAGTGCACTAAAAAACAATCAGCCTTTGAAAAACAAAGTTGTCATCCGATATATTCGATGTGAGAAAGCCCAGCCACAAACACACCACAATCCACAATTAATTTCCTTACAGCAGTAGTTGCACTACAGCAGTTTTGAGCAGCCCCATTTTACTGTCAGATGAAGTCATTGGAAATATTAAGTAATTTCTCTTATTTAACTCAGGCAAAATGAGCACATAAGCAAATTATTCATCATGCAAACATTTTTTTTAATCAAAGGTTTGGATCCATAGAACCGTGTCTGGCTTATTGACTCTGACACTACTAACTTTAATGAAGCTGTCCCTGACAACCTCATCACCTCATCCTGCTGCTTCCTCTTCTCTACCTCTCAGATCAGTGCACGCCTGTCATCAGAGTGCTGCATATAAAAACAGCTAAGTTTGCAAAGCATTATTACAAGCTAACACAAAAACATGTCGTCTCCTGCATACGTGTGAATGGATGTGATCATGCAGTAACTGCAGTTTAGGATCCTCAGTTGGCACATAAACTGTCCATGCAATCATGGCTGGATTTAAGCTAAAAATGAGGTGTGAACCCCCATTGACCTTTTGTGAGTGGGTATTTAAATCAGGAACACATTTATTTGGAAACATGCACTTTATATACAGATAGATAAAACATAAATAATACATATACAGAGAGACTTTCCTATTTGCAATCAGTGTAATTTCAACACTTTCACAGTTAGTAAAAGTTCTGGGGCCCTGAATGATTTGTCTCATGTTGTCTAGCAGAGCACTCATCCTTGCAAGCAAAATCTTAACGAACGATTAATTACATGGAAGCACATTTTCAGTGATTAGAAATAATGTAGTTTAGTTATTTGAAGTGAAGACAAAAAGGGATTAATGCATTCAACAGTAGGAAATGTAGAAAATATTTAAAAAATTAAGTGTAGCCATTTAAAAAAATCGAAATAAGAAAACTGAAAGCTTAGCTTGATTCCAGTGATTCAGTGTGTAAAATAAATTATCAGTAGCAGCAAAATGAGGACACAATGAGGATGAGAGGACAGTGCGAGTGTCGATTATGCATGTTAAACTGGGTAAAAAAGAAAATAAAAAAAAGGAAGTTTCCCACGGCTAGATATTAATCACACGTGTCCAGGTCAGGGCTGTGTGTTTAATTTTTTTGCAATCTCAAACCGTGTTTGTTCTGTGTGGCTACCATGGAAAACAGATGGGCATTTCTCCTTTCGATATTTCCTAGAGGTTCCAAGGAAGTAAGCACTCCACCCTAAGCTAAAATTACATCTCCATCATGATTTTATACATTGAGGCAGATTTTCAGTTTCGTTTCTGAGTAATGGGTGGTATGATGTCCACCTTTGACTTTTTTGAAATCAAAACAGTCTACTCTGCTGGATTTTACTGCTTGGTTGTTTCACATTTTATCAACACGTAGCTTATTAATCGTAGTTATTGAGTTTTGGTCTGTTATCCAGCAAAGTTAGAGATTTTAAATGCTTGCTCCGGTCTCTCAATGAAATCTCTGAAAAGCACCACTATGAAGTTCAAAACCACTAGATTAACCCTCAACGAAGCAAAAACCCTTTTATTTTAACTGCCATCACTGTGGCTGTTTGTTATTGTGTTTTCACTTCTAAAAATCTGGCTGGTGTTTTTATAGGAGATCTTAATTGCCAAATGTCTCTGCTCCGTGATTTGGTACCACTGGTCACTGGTGATTAATTAAACTGCTGAATATATAGAAATATATAAATTAAATGTCCATTTTAGCACAAGAAAGCTGCTCTTCCTTTGCTATTTGGCATGTAGTGCTAATGGCTACTTATCTTACTTATTGCAGTATCCATTCATTGACCTCTAGAAGCTCAGAAAAGGAGAGATCTCCTGAGGGACCCCCCGACAGAGGCAGCGAGGGTGGGGGTTGAGAGGGAGGTGTACTGAAGGTGCTGGAGGTAGACTGAGACACAGGTGGGGGTGTTGGAACTGTGAGCAGGGAAAGCAGAGATACGGGACCAGGCTCGGCGTGTTGACTGTAACTTGGCTTTGAGGCAAAACAAGAGGCAGGAGATGGCTCCTGGTTTGCCTTGTGGGACACTGAGAGGGACCGATGAGCAGAATCTGGAAGAGTTGACGGTAAAGAAGAGTGCAGCTGGTTTGAATTGATTTGATTTTCTCTGAAAAGACATGAGGGAGGCTGGGGCACGTTCGTGGGACCACCGTGCTCTAAAAATCCTACGTTTTCTGACACGACTTGGGGATAAAGGGGCACTACATCAGACGGAGCTTTCAGAAAAGAAGCTTGTTTCATTAGAGAAGCTTTCGATGCATCAGGTTGAGGTCTAGAGACACAAGCATTTGCTGGCATTGAAGAAGACTTAGAGATCGGGTCTTGCCTTGACTGAGGCAGAGCAGCCGTGGTTAGAGAGCTGGAGGGTGCAGGGTTTGAAACAAAGCTGGTGCAGACAGGCAGAACATTCATCAGTCTCGGCGTGATTTGAGGAGGATGACTCTTGTAAAACAAAGAGTGAGGAGACGGGACTGTAGACAAAGAGACAGACCTAGGAACAGTTACAGAGCTGGAGGTAGTGAAGGGTTGAAGAGACGAGCTGCTACATGAGGCTAAACCTGCAGTTGTTGGTACAGGAGTTGAAGATGAAAGATCGCTCTTGAAACAGTTAAGGGTTTGGAGACCTGCGCTGGGGGTTGAGGAGGTAGAAAGCGGAGAGGCAGCAGCCTGGATGGATGCTGAGACTTGAAGAGGGACTCCAGGAGGTCTGGAGACGACCTGACAGTCGACTGAGGGAGAAACCTCACGGTTGGTTGTCGTCACAGAGCCGGGTGTTGCGTCTCGGAGGCAGCAGAAAGGGTCATGGCGCTCCAGAGCTGTCGTGTACAGGTGGGCTTCTTTTTTCAGTGCAGCAATCTCCTTCTGAAGGAGTGAATTTGATCTCTCCAGACACTGGAGCTCCTGAGGAGAAAAAGATAAAGGGTAAAAGGGAAAGAGTATAAGATAAGATGGAGGTAAGGCTATGTAGAAAACAAAAGAGGATAAGAGTGGGTCAAAAGTAACGAAGAGTCAATGTCAAGTTGAGTTAGGTATATCTTTATTATCCCTACGAGTTTCTCATCGGCAATAAAAACTGATTAAAGACATTTATCATTAAAAAAATAATAAACACAACCCCATCTTGCCCATATAACACCACTCCGGGCCTGACCTGTGCTGTTATGAAACACTGCAGCCAAGCAATACTAATGACACTCCGCTCGAAGACCCTTCTTAGGTGCTGTAAAAGAAAGGCCAGCTGCTAAGATGTGTGGCAGAACCTCGAAGGAGAGCTGAAATATTGCCCGCAAATGACATTACTGCAAGTTCAGCATGAAAGGTGAGGGTTGGTGCTGGAGAGAGCAGATGAGGCGATTCCCTGCTGATGAGTGCAGAGCGGGATCATTTTATTTGACAAGTAAATAATCTCAACTCGCCTAGAGACCCTTCAAAACGAACCTGTTCCTGTTTATGATCTCTGTAGATGTTTTCTCGTGGGTAAATCAATCCACTAAACTCTTGCTTTTACGGCCTCGTTAGGTTTTTTGTAAACACTTCCTTAAAAGCAAATTTGTGTCCCGTGAGAACAGAAGATAGCAAGAGCAGTCTTGAACAATGAGTGTTTCCCCCTCAGAAAGATCATAGTTCAGTTATATTCCCTGTAAGGTAGCAGAGACATGGTCAAAGTAGCGGTGCTATGCAGTGATGTGTCACGTACACTGACCATTGACTTGTCTACTAACTCCAAAAGTAGTTTTTTTCTTAGTAAAACCAGATTGTGGCACCGATGCTTCTTCAAAATGAAGGTGAAGAACATGTGGGGGGAGCAGAACAGGAAGAGAAGAAGAGTGAGACAGAAAGAGAAAGTGTGGGTCCCCTTCACACACCCACACACACACACGCACGCAGGGCTTAATCACATCTATTCACAAACACACACTCATCCAAAGGTAGAAGATAAAGCAAATGGTAAGTAAAAGCCAAAGGGCAGTGTACTGCAGTTTAATGTAAGTGTGAACTTTATATCCATGCAGTTAAAGTAATAAAAATATCTTACAGGCTCGTGTATGACCTGAAAGCAATAAATTAGATTTAAAGCTGAATGACACCTTTAAGGAAGGAAGCAAGGAAACATTTTTAGCAGAAATCCATGATGTTGCAGCCATTCCAGGAACATTTTTGAACTTCTCAACTTTAAAAAAGTACTTATTTATACTTATAATGTTTTGAGTAATCTGCTGCTGAAGGTTACTGAGCTGTGCAGAGGTTAAATGTGTTGCCAAGGAACATCCTGACAGTGACTTTATTCACTTTCCTGCTGAGAGATAGATAAGAGCATCGATGCTACTCTTCTTTCTGCATGCTAAACACATAGCTAAAGTCAGGAGACGGTTACCTTGGCTTACTAACACCTTCAAAGCTCACAAACCTGTTATCTTGTTTATTTAATACTTGTACAAAAATAGAAGTTTAACCAAGACAAGCTGTGGCTTTAGAGGTTATGTGTCGCACTCTTTCTTGACTGATAGCAATGACTTTAGAAGTCACGACTTCCCCTCTTTAGTTGTTTTTGTATGTATTAAACAAATAAAATGGTGTTAATGTTAATGTGTGAGCATAAGAGGTGCAGGTAAATGTTTTTTTTTTACCATGCTAGGAGAACTAGGCTAACCGTTTACCCTTGTTTTACAGCTTACAACTGTTTTATGGTCTTATGCTAAGCTAGCCTACTTTTAGCAGGAGCTTCACATTTACTGTACAGACCTGACTATCATCAATTGTGTCATCTCACTCTCAGCAAGCAAGCGAACAAAAGTATGTCTCAAAATCGTACATTGCAATATTTTTGACCAAATACCTCGATATCAGTGACGCAACATCAGTGATGCAACAATATTGCGGTTGGTTGGTGTTACTTACAAATACAATCAGATTTGTGATAAATAATCATCGGTAATGTGAAAGCCGTAACTAAGTGGGTCAGGGCAGGTCTTAGTTAAAAGTCAGGAAAGTCCAGAAAACTACATCACATTCCTGCAATGTAGAATTGAAACTGTAATTAAAAACCACGTTTTTTTAAATTAAGTCTTTTTTTTTTTCCGTAAGGACACGCAACAAAGAATTTTAACAATGAAGAAGTTCTTTAAAGGAATTATTTCACCTAATGTTTTTCTAAAGGTATGACTGTATTCTTGGAGGACGGAATTACATACGCATTTTAAAAGAAATGTTCCATTCATTTAATTCAGCAGAGCATATTAGGAAATTTCTGAGTCAAGCCACGTTTTGCTTCATTCATTGCATTGAGAAATTTGTCCCAGTGCTTCAGAAAGCCCATTGTGTAAAAGTCTGTACTTGTAGAGTTTGTCCCTCAGGTAAAATGAAAAAAAAAAAAAAAGGCTGAGATTGAAACCAAAGGCGGGAATGTATGCGTGTTTATGTCTGTGGGTGGGTTTTTGTGTGAGTGGGTGTGTATCGGGCAGAGGGAGGGGCCATGGAGAGGGTAATCCTGAAGGAGTGACAGACCTTCTCAGAAGGCAGAGCACTTACCAGAAACAGTTGTGAGCACGCCGGCAGATTACACAAGACACACACAGTGTTTGAAAGAGAGACAGAAAGCGAGAGAATGAGAGCGTTAAAGGAAGAAGGGAAAGAAAAGGAGAGAACAGAAATAAGGAGGGAATGTTTTCAAACCTCATGGAGCTCGTCTGCTCTCTCTGTTTGCTTTCTCCGGCTCCTCCTGGCAGCATCTCTGTTCTTCTCTTGTCTTTTCATGACTCTCTTTCCCGTCTGATGTCCCTCTCCCTCTCTCTCCTGTAAATATTATACACAGACACACTTACTTCCTGTCATTATAGTGTACTGCCTTCTATGAAGTGTGTTTTGTTTTGGTTTGTTTTCACTGTAGACATTAACAACTTTTTGGTGTTGCACAATGTTTGTAAGATTTTGTAGTTCATAAGTTCACAAGACA
>JAUZTA010000019.1:5082723-5095550 GCA_034780835.1 Ctenochaetus striatus | reverse complement strand
AAGAAATATTTCTTACATTACTTATAAGGAAGTACATAAGCCATTATACCACATCAGGAGATAGTATTATTGCTGATTTGTTCCAATGAGGCAATTTACTCGAAAGCAAGAAGGGTTTCTGATCTTATTGAACTATTAATGCTGTTTCTATTTTATTTGCCCTTAAAGTAAACAGTGGATAATTTTAGATAGCTGCGCTTTGACTCACAGATCAGTTTGTTATCCCACGGTATGATAAAAACAGTTTTGTTTGTGGTATGAAATGAAAAAAGAAGGTATCTAAAGCAGAGCTTGAAGACTTAAAAAAAACACATAACATGACAGCATAGGCTCACAGCGTGCAGTGACGTACATTGCATGCGTTTGCTTTTTTATGCAAATCCATGACATTTTCTCATTGTGAGCCCTCAAAACTGCGTAAACAGTCAGAACAAACCAAGCTGCCTTCAGAGCCTCACTCACACTGCACACCAACAGGTTTGTTACAGCTCCTTTACTGTAGATTAATCACTTAAAGATAATATCACATGGTCATATAGAAATGATCTACTTGCAGGTTTGCTTTGTAAGTAAATCAACCGTAACAGGGAAAACGTAAAATAATTAACCTTTATTTCTCTGTCTCCTCCTACAGTATGAACAGATCCTCTATGAACTCTTCTTCATCAGCTTCGGATTATTTCAGGTCAGAGTGTGATCCTTATGATGATGGTGCTGCTGCTGGTAAATCAGGAGGACCTTCACCAGGCCTACTCATCCTCTTTACCACCTACTGCTTTGAATTCCTTGTCGGTGCTCCACTGAACTTCTGGCTCGTCTGTCACATCCTCAAGAACAGGTGAATATTGTCTTACATTTGATGTGATGACCTTGCCCTCACCCAGCTACTCTTCTACCTGAACTTACCTCTCCACTTTGCCAACCACTTTCTGTGGCAAAGTGGCAACATAATGGTTGTGATGGTTCTCCTGAACGGGATGATGATCATCATGAAGCCATTGCTCCTCTGTTTGGTGTGCGTGGAGAAGTACATGGCCGTGGTGAGACCCCTCGACTATCTACGGTAAATTCACACACACTGATGCTGTACTTAGGCGTGTAGAACAAGATGTAATGTAGCTGTGGGGATGACAATAACACTGTCAAATGCATTATAACACCTTGGTGTAACAACTGATAATAGGGAACTATTTGATAATAGTTTAACTCTTTTATCATGTAAAACATTTAATGATGCCAGCTGCTCAGTTTCCTTTTGTAGTTACAGTAAATGAATTTTTTTATGACTTTGAGGTTTGGACTGAACTGACTGAACAAAACAGACCGAAGTGTTACTGACTGAACAAAACAGACACTGTAAAATGTGACTATGAGCTCTTGGCATTTGTTAACATTTCTAATCTTTTACAGAATGTTTACAAACCAAACAGTCTGTCAATTAATGAAAGAAATAATGGTCAGATTATTTCCATTTGACTTTTTTTCATTTATGCTTAAAAAATCACCATAGTGTTGTTGATTTCTTAAGGTTATTTGGCTCAGCTAAATGTATAGGTAACTAGATTTTAGTGTCTTCATAGTGTCCCTATTTTTCCTTCATCATTGGGGAAAGTTGTGTTGGAGTTTGCTTTTATAAAAAAAGATTAGGTAGTCAAATTATTTAATGACTCTCTCCTTCCTCCTTCCCCTCCTTTCAGGTTCAAGGCACGCAAGTACAGATGGGGATGTCTGGTCGCCTCATGGTGCATTTATGTCCTCATAGCTTCAACTGCTCCTTTTAAGCGCTCTTCCACCTCAGTGTGTTCATTGTTCATCCCTGTTCTAGTCATAGACACTATCTGCTGCCTGTCTGTCCTCGGCATATTACGAAAACCTCCACCAGGAGACGGAAAGATGATGGAGAAAAGTTGGAAAGAAAAGACTCACAGAAATGGGAGTCATGTAGTGATGATGGAGGATGGAAAACATGAGCAGAGCAGAGGGAAAGTGGAAGCGGTGAAGCAAGTTGAGAGGAGCAAGCAGAGGGTGAAAGGGGAGATGAATTTCATGAAGAGGAAAGCCTTTTTCCCAAACCTTAAGCTTATTTGTAAAGAAAAAAATAAATAATAAAATAAAATGCTAATACTTTTATATAACAAAACACATTAGTGGGTTGGGTTTGATACTTTCTTACTTTACATAATTATGTAATAATTATTTCTTTTTACTCATTTGTTCGTTCATATGATCGCTTATTTTATAACATTGTGTTTATTGCTTTATAGCTTGCACACTCCATGCTAGCAATTTCCTTACCTGCGAGAGGCTTATTTAACACTAATTCTGTGTTTATATCACTAAAGTTTCAAACTGAAAATTCATACAGCTGACAAAACGCTGCAGAGTGTTCTTGAACGCACACTGACAGCGCTTGCTTTCGAAAAGCATTGTGGGATTGATGCCGGTGGAAAGCTTCTCGAAGGAACTGCAAAGATGATGGTGAGTGAGTTAGCATTTATACCTCGAACTCAAATGTTAAATCCATATCCATCCTTCAATATATTAGCGACCTTTTGCTTCTAGACTACTCTTAGCTTAGATGACTCCCTTTTGGCTGAGTCTGGAAGCAGTTATTGTGTGAAAATGATTAGAAAATGCTTTTATTCATAGCCAGATTCATAGTGTTGCTGAGCATCAATGGGCGTATACGATGCTAATGTAATGCTAGCTAACATGTTAGCCACCGTTATAAATGTATTGTTCTATACAAATGATGCTTGCGTTAGCTATTGTTGATAAAAGGTAAACTACTCTGAGCTGGTTATAGTTTGGATTCCTAAGTTAGGATGTTTTTTGTATTTATTGTAAGTTTTTAAAGCGCCTGTCATTGCAGCTTTGTCACTCGGGTTATTATCATGTTAGCTTATGCATGCTGAGCCTCTGTGAATGAGTGCCGGTGAAACATTACTGTCTTGTACTGCCAGACATATCCTAGACAGCCGCTTCACTTAAATACATTGCTAACTTTAGTTGAAGTATGTAGATAGTCATCAGCTCCTCTGTTTGACTTATTAACGATGACCGACTGAAGCAGACTTTTACAGACTATCATAAGATCAGACAGAGTTGTCCATCTCCAAATACCAAAATATGCGAGCTAGTTTTTAGAAAATGGTAATGTAATGCAAGAGTGTGATGCGGTATTATTAAAGTAGTCTGCTGCAATATGCAGTGTTTAAAGTAGACTATAAATAGACATCTGGGTTTGACAGTGACACCGATGTACGTCTGATGGCTAACAAAGGCATCACACCCTGCTGTTACGGCACCACACCGCCTGACTGTCGTTTACCTTTTTTGGCTACTTAAATGGGGAAATAATATCAGTCATCATTTGTGTTGAAGCTGAGTGATATGGTTGAAATCGATTGTACAACATTTTTCTCAAGTTGTGGTAATTTTTTATGGCAAGTCATAAATACAGTTTTATCAAATCTCTTGAACATGATGGATATTACCAATGAATTGTTGCTTATCTGTAGTTTTGTAAATGAAACCACATTATCCGTCTTTATTCAGTAGCCTTTATTAGATAAATAGGACACTACTTCACTACTTCTGACTTGTTTAGAGCAAATGGTTTTCTTTCAGCTCGCTTTATTTCCTCACTTTCTTTCCTTTACAATTTGTTGACCTCTTGTGTTTTTATTCTGTCAACCAACCCTTCCACACTTGACCTTTATCTGTTCCCTTTGCCAGCCCACACCGGTTATCCTGCTGAAGGAGGGGACAGACACGTCTCAGGGCATTCCTCAGCTCATCAGCAACATCAATGCCTGCCAGGTCCCATACATTTTTACTCTCCTTGGTTATGTGGATTTTTTGTTGTTGTTGTTGGTGTGTTCTGTGTGTCATTTTCCTAAAAATGCTTCGATCTGTCTGACCTATTGGGATTTCTTTTCCAGGTGATTGCTGAGGCTGTCAGGACCACCCTGGGGCCCAGGGGGATGGACAAGCTGTTGGTGGATAGCAGAGGTAAGGAGAGACAGTTGGACAAGGATTGATTTGGTTGATGAAGGAATGCATTGTGGATGAATTCCTCCTTAAATTCTTTAAAAAATTTTTATTGATTGTGTTTTTCAGGGAAGGCCACAATATCCAATGATGGAGCCACCATCCTGAAACTGCTTGATGTGGTTCATCCTGCTGCTAAGACACTGGTGGACATCGCCCGTTCTCAGGATGCTGAGGTAAGAAAATGTGTCAGTGTGTTTTAATGGCTGTTTGTTTTTTGACTATGGAAAAACATCCATGGAAGTCTGTCATAAAATTGAAAGTTGTGGATTGAAATTTAAAATTGTCCAACACAGGGGAGGATCTAAGTTGTCAGTGCATTATTATAGTTTTAAAATCGTTTGTTTTGTTTCTTTCAACCATCCTCAGGTCGGAGATGGCACCACCTCCGTCACTCTCCTGGCTGCAGAGTTCCTGAAGCAGCTGAAGTCGTATGTGGAGGAGGGTCTCCACCCTCAGACCATCATCAGAGCGTTCCGCACCGCCACCAACCTCGCTGTCAGCAAAATAAAGGAGATTGCCGTTTCTGTGAAGAAAGATGACAAGCAGTAAGTGCTCACTTTCACCACAGCAACTTGTTTACATGCCAGCCATTCAGCATTTGATGTCTGGTTTGTCCTGTTAATAGTGTTTCATTCATGTTGTGCTTAAATTGAGAATTTAAACACAGTCTACTTCTGCAATTTCAAATGTACATATCCTCATCTTCACCCTGTCAGAGAGCAGAGGCAGCTGTTGGAGAAGTGTGCAGCCACAGCCTTGAACTCTAAGTTGATCGCAGGTAAGAAGGATTTTTTCTCCAAAATGGTGGTGGACGCTGTCATGTCTCTGGACGAGCTGCTGTCTCTGAAGATGATCGGCATCAAGAAGGTCCAGGGAGGAGCCCTTGAGGTTTGTATCTGAAAATGCTAAATAGAAGATAATTTCATTTGTTTAACATGAAGAAAATTAAACGGTAAACTTTCTTTATTCAAATTTCTCAGGACTCTCAGTTGATCTCTGGAGTTGCATTTAAGAAGACTTTCTCCTACGCCGGCTTTGAGATGCAGCCTAAACGCTATGAGAATCCAAAGATTGCTTTGCTCAACGTGGAGCTGGAGCTGAAGGCTGAGAAGGATAACGCTGAAGTTCGTGTGAAATCTGTTGAGGTATGAAGTCTACAACACAGACATCAGGAAAAAAATAAAATAACTGCCTTGAATTAAATCTCTTTCTTGCTCGATATATTTTAATTCTGCTTCCTTTCTCCTCTTCTTCAGGACTACCAGGCCATCGTGGACGCAGAGTGGAACATCCTGTACGACAAACTGGAGAAGATCTACAAGTCAGGAGCCAAGGTGGTTTTGTCCAAGTTGCCCATCGGTGATGTGGCCACACAGTACTTTGCTGACAGAGACCTTTTCTGCGCTGGCAGGGTGCAGGAGGAGGATCTGAAGAGAACCATGATGGTAGGACACAAACAGGAACAGACACTGAATTTCTTGCTTCTGCCTTCACAAATACTTGGATTGGTGTTCAGTAAAAATGTTAAATAAATAATGCTTGAATAAGAAATTAGCAGTGTAAAAATTGACTTCATGTGTGTTACAAACCCAGATTTCTTATGTTAAAATTTTGCTGACTGATGTAACTTGACCTGCAGGCCTGTGGGGGCTCCATCCAGACCTCAGTAAGTGGTTTGACAGACGACGTTCTTGGACAGTGTGAACTCTTCGAGGAGGTCCAGGTTGGAGGAGAAAGGTAAGAAAGACAAGTTTACATCTTTCCTCTGTCCCTGAAAAACACCTTCACATTGTCTTTACTTCATGTATGACCACTCACATCCACCATGTCTGCGTCTGAAGGTATAACTTCTTCAAGGGCTGTCCGAAGGCGAAGACATGCACCATCATCCTGAGGGGCGGGGCAGAGCAGTTCACAGAGGAGACGGAGCGATCGCTGCATGACGCCATCATGATCGTACGCAGAGCCATCAAGGTCAGTTTATACGGTGCAAGACGGCTGATTACAGCTATTAATGAATTCCTGTCACCCAAATGAATGGATGTGGTCAGCTATAAGGATTCAGGAGCCTGACAAATCATTCCCTTAGTTTGTGTAAAAAGATGCAGGTTCTTAGTTTGCTTTCAAATTAATTTCCTTTATGTATACAAAATGTTATCAGTTGCTTTCCCCATCATTGTTATCAGTTTATTATAAATTGTGGAGTAGAGGACATAAGCCACTTTATGTTTGAAGGAGGGCATGACAGAAATGGTTTGACATTAGCTGGGTTAGCATCAGTTGCTACAGCTCATCATCCCTGACACTGATATTAACGTCAGTGCCCTTTTTCCTGAATGCATCTGCCGAAACATGTAGTGAGGCTGCTGGTGCCGCCATCACATTTTATGGTACTGCTGGATCTCAAGAATTCAGGCTGTGTTTTACATGATGGAAGTGAAATAGGAAATGTGGTTAGGGATTGTGTCTGGAGAGGGATAACTCACAGAGCCACAGAGATCACTCACTTGAATTTAGCCCCACATTTGTTTGTGTTTGGTGAAGCTGACACAGAATTTAGTGTAGCACTGAGGTTTTCAGACAGTGTCGCTCCATATCTGGCGATTTTGAAAAGCCAACTTAACTGGTTGATCTTTGAAATGTGTATTGGATTAAAACCCTCTGTTTACTGCAGTTAGTCAGCTCATTTGTGCACAACATTGTCAGCAAGCTGACTGTGCTTAACCCTTTTTCCAGAACGACTCCATTGTAGCGGGTGGAGGAGCCATAGAGATGGAGCTGTCCAAGTACCTGCGGGATTACTCCAGGACCATTCCTGGAAAACAGCAGCTGCTGATTGGCGCGTACGCAAAGGCCCTGGAGGTCATCCCCAGACAGCTGTGTGACAACGCCGGCTTTGACGCCACCAACATCCTGAACAAACTGCGTGCCAAACATGCACAGGTAAGAAAATGAAACATACAGGCTCACCTCATTCTTCACAACAGTTTAAACAAAGCACTTGGCATAAAGGCGCTTTTATGGCCCGCAGTTTTAAAAGTGGATAGAAATAAAGTCACTGCTTCATCTTGCTGCAGGGTGGCATGTGGTACGGCGTGGACATCAACAATGAAGACATTGCAGACAACTTCGCTGCCTGCGTCTGGGAGCCGTCCATCGTGCGGATCAACGCCCTGACAGCGGCATCAGAGGCAGCATGCCTCATCCTCTCAGTCGATGAGACCATCAAGAACCCACGCAGCTCTGTGGATGCACCTCCAGGGGGCATGGGCAGGGGCAGAGGCCGTGGTAGACCCCATGCCCACTAAAAGGAAGCAAATCCCCATTTTAGACTGGCATTAAAATCCAAATACAGATTGACGATTGAGTCATTTTTACATGCCAAGTCACATTTAAATATAAAAAGAAAGAATGTAAAAAAACATCTTAAAGCTCTAAAACACTCTTTTTAAACTCTTTAGATGCCTTTAATGTCATGGCATTGTCATGCCAGACTTTTAAACAAATTCTTGGGCATTTCCCGTCTGAAAATGTTTGTGAGGAAGAAGCCACAGTTTGCATGTTCACAAATGACATTTTCAGTGTGCGGTTCAAACTCCCTGACAAAGGGTTGTTGCTGAAATGTGCAACAGTTTGTTTAAAGGTTAGACATGACCTCCTCTCAACAATAAAGGCATTTTAATTGTGAAAAAGAGAGTGTTTTGAGGTTTTATGTCTGCCTGTGTTCATATTCAAAGAACACCTCTAACATACTAAAGTCCAGGAGGTTCACTTGTGCATTTTATAGGTAAAAATTGTGTTAAAGGTAGCATGGCATGTTTGACCTGCATTTGGATTTGAATACCAGATAAAATGAGGTATTTAAATCAGTCACAGTCACATTGAAAATGGCAGATGTAGTGTAACAAACAGTAAGGGGGAAAAGGAAAATTTTCAGTGTTTTGTCATCTGTAGTTTTTTTTACTGATGCTTTGACTTAATATCGTCTGTTTAAAATGTCAAGACCTGCATCTCTGACGCGTCTGCGAGCAGAATGAAGGCAGTTCCCCCTCGATTTTGTAACACGCACATGCCTGTCCCCTCAAAGTCGGCTCTTCTCTCTGACCTTAACTTGTCCCACAGTTTCTAATCTGGTTTTGTGTTACATGACAAACTGAAGTGGAAAATGGAAAGTAAAGCACTGATAGGATGTCAAGCAGTTCTGAACCATTCACTGGTTATGCTGTGCAAAGCTATTTATTGGACCATTCTTATCAATAAATTCACAGCTGAAATCGTACTGTCTGTTTATCTGTATTATTTTCTGAACATTTGGAAGAAGGAAGGGGGTATAGATAAGGAGGAGTAGATATTTTTTTGATAATGTACCAGTATTAATGGCAGGTTTGCTATATTATAGAAGTAATAGGACATAACATTTCTGTGTAAAAATGGTATAAGTAAGTTTTTATCATACTGTAAAAATTAATGGTCAAAGATGATGCTTCGTTATATCATTTACGACCTGCACTGTTAGAAACCTGACTGGAAAAAAACTCAAAGTTAAGTCAAGATGTTGAACAAATGTTTCTTAATATTTGTTTCTTCACATCATGAGCACAAATATAGATTATTATTGCAAACACAACATCAAAGTACTGACTTAAATGCTACAGTGTGATGTCCTTTTAAAACTGGTACCTATTTTTACATATGTGGGGGTCTAAATGACAAATAGATAACAAAAGTTTTTAATTGGTTGAGTAGATTGCCTTGCCAGGCATCTGTGAAATGGGCTGCAGCATAATCTTTGGGGCAAATGTGCCTGTTAATGTACAGTTAATAAAATTTATTTTTGCCATTTTAAAACTTAACACTACTGCTTCCATGAGATCACATTGGTTTGAATTACCAATTATATTGTATGCATGTAAAGATTAATCTGGAAAATGTATCAATTAAGCTCCATCTGATTAGCAAAGAAAATAAAAACTACCAAACACTCCACCTTAAGGTACATAGAAACAAACTTTATATGAAATAAGCAAATTTTGCGATAATCACACAGACAGTCTTGATGTGTTTGGATGCATCCTGAGAGCTTTTATCCTCCAGGATAAATTTCACCTTGTAGTTCCAGGATTTCACCACTAGGTAGCACACAATTATAGTCACATCAGATAAAACTGCAGTCCAGGTAGCTGTATCAGTATCTGGTATATAGATAGTGTAATAGGCTTTAAATGAGGTATCAGACTAAGAAATTCTGAGATATCCATGTGTAGTTCACTATATGAGGGAAAAGACAACAGTTTTCATATTTTACAGTAAAAATGATTGAGTTTAACTCTAGGTAGTATGAGGCACTGAGCAGAGTCTCTCAGTAATTTCTCTGATTAGAAGGTTCTTCTTGTTGCAGCAGAGATGTGAATTTATTCATCTGCCTACATGACCTCTCACAGAGTTCATACAAGTCTGAATACAAATGTTACAGCAAAATATATTGTGACTTCACAAGTCTCTGCTGAAGCCAGAATTCAATGTCTTCTTTTCTGCACAGAGAGTTCACCCTACACTTCAGCTCTGGAGATAAGGATCACTATTTCTGTTTGGAACATGTAAGAACATGTAAGTTCCTTTCATAATCTTTAATCTACACTAAGGAGGAAATTCAAAGCCTAAATACTTGGATTACAGGATATAAGTTACTGCGCTCTCCAAAAAGAAATGTCGCCCACTCCCAAAGTACCGCTTTTTCTAATATTATCATCTCCAAGAATCAGTTATTTCTGTTTTCCAATCCTTGTCTGAACTTCCTGCTCCTCCTCAGTTGGACAGGAAGTCTATGGAAGCCCGGACGGAGCGGTTAGACATGACGTCAACGGCTGTGACTTTGATCTCCGTGTCTCCAAACTGCATAGTCGCTCTGATCTCCCTTCTCTCCAGGCCTCCTCCTCCTCCTCCTCCGGCTCCTCCCACTGCTCCTGGTACCGGTAATGGTTCTGGTAGGTCTAAAGTTATCGTCCCGCACTTCCTGACTCCAGGGTCAGAGATGTACGTCACGTCGTCTGTCGCGCTGCAGTAGATGTTGATGATGATCTTCCTCTGGCCCAGACGTGCAGGCGTGTAGCTCCGTCTCACGACCTCGCCCAGAGCCACCGACTGGTCCACAGAGACGAAGCGGTCGAGGATGTCGGTGCACCACTCACGGCCCTCTTTGATGAGGAGTTTGTCCCGAGGATGACGTCCCTCCACGAACCGGTTCAAAACGCCAACACCGTAGGTCAGTGGGCATCGACGCACTCTGACCTGTGAGGAGAAACGGCATCAGAACCTGTCTGTGAGAGCTTTGTCAGAAGAAACGGAGGCCTCCAAGGACTCACCACAGTGGGGTCCAGCCCAAAGAGCACAGCACCCTTCAGTATGGTCAGTCCAACATCATGGGGGATGATGATGCGACATGTTCGGCCCAGAGCTCTCTGCACTGCTTTCTGCAGCATGGGCGACTCTGCAAAACCACCAACCAGGAAAAGAAAGCGAACACCACGTACCTCCGGCTTGGCCATCAGCTCCTCTGTAAGGGGAGCAAAAAGGAGGAAGAGCTGTTAGATAATTTTACTTCATTCGAGATAATGAGCAAAGTGTGTGTTTTCGTTTTCATGCAATGAGTTAGTGAGGAAAGTATGAAGATAAAGAACAGAAGGACTAGGGCAGAAGAAGGTCATTCCGTGTATTTTTACTGGACATTTCGGGGGGGTTACAATTTTTACTCCTTCTCCATCAGCAACACTTGATATACCTTTAATTTGCTACATGTTAAGCTTATTCTTGTGTCTCATCCTGTCCCTCTTATGGTGATCCAGCAAAGACAAGCACAGCCACATGCTGCGAAACCAGCACTCTGGGTTTGAACGTGCCACTGGAATGTGAGTGATTTAAAACAGGCATTCTTCATTTTTCTGCCTTCCTTCTCGCTTGACAAGGCAGAAAAAACAAACAATGAGGTCACCTTCATCTAGAATGGTGATACCAAGGAAGCTGTTGTACCTCGAGTTTGCTCTGTTTGGTCTGAGCTGTGGTTAGAAAAGAAACTTAGCTCCTATCTATTTAAGTTAGATCTGCACTATTTTTTTTTACATTGATAATAGGTCAAATAACTTGATGAGTGTTATGAAATGGGTTGTTAAAGTTGAAGAATCCAAAGGCAATTAAGGAGAATCAACCAACTGTGAAGCTCCCACAGCTGCAACAAGCTTTTTAGCCTCTTTTAGCTTAGCCTGGGGTGATTTAGCTTAGCCTCTTTTAGCTTTAGCCTTGTTTGTAAGGATTGTAACTTCACTTTTCCAGTCTCACAGTACTCATTAATCTTGTTTCCAGCAGCACCAGAGAGCTGCAAACACCCATGGTACCAACCCAGAACAAAATAGTTTACAAAGTAAGTGACTGGGTTGTGAACATAATATAGCATTTACCAGCTAAACAGTCTTGAGGAGTTGTCTTTTAACTCCTCTCTCTAAGGACAGGAGACATATGGTGGCATTAACATTATTTGTTGTTACTCTAACAGTATGTTTTTGTGTTCATCTCCTGTATAAACTGTGCGGTTTGCTGTTTAATGTTGTTTACCACGCTGACATAAATTCCACATCGACTGTTGACATGGCAATAAATTATTGAATGCCAGGTCTTGGTAGAGATAAAAACAGAGCTAAAACAGAGTGGTTATTGGACTTAATTTTCTAGATTGTCAAAAGCATGACAATCTTACTC
Source organism: Ctenochaetus striatus (assembly GCA_034780835.1). Taxonomy (NCBI): domain Eukaryota; kingdom Metazoa; phylum Chordata; class Actinopteri; order Acanthuriformes; family Acanthuridae; genus Ctenochaetus; species Ctenochaetus striatus. Next base: position 5,083,745 of record JAUZTA010000019.1, on the reverse strand, counting down.
TGTATATTTAACTAATTGCTCCTGTATGTTTTAAATCAATCTGTATTTACTGTTTATATGCATGTCAGTGTGTACATGTGTACAACCCTGCGGTCTGTTCATGTGTCGCCGAGTGTTTCTCACCAATGTGTTTGACAATATTTATGATGGTGGGTTGGAAGAGCTCGTTCATGGCTTCCTGTGTCAGCCGCAGCATCCCCTGGGACGACCACTTCACTATGTTCATGCTAACACACACACGCACATACACAAAGGAGAGAGATTGCATCTTCATTGTTACAGTTGCACTAAATCAATCCATTGTTTCATCAGATCGTTCACACACTAATCCATTATCCCTCTGTCACGCAAACACACGCCTCCTCCAGCACACGCTTACTTGCTCCTCCTCAGGGCGGCCTCCACACTCTGCCCCCTGTGTCTCTTGTAATAGTCAATGAAGGAGAAGGGCAGGGAGATGTTGAGGGCGTTGGCCCTGCCCGGTGCCGCCGTCCGTTTCCTCGCCTCGAAGGCGATGGTGAGGTCCACCCAGGCCGCCGGCCGCTTGGCCTTGAAGCTCTGGATGAAGTCCTCGCCGAAGATCTGGCACAGCATGGCTTCAAAGGCCAGGTCCACTCCAACGGCACCGTATGGACCACCTGGAAGAACAACCACAGCTCTGGAGACTGGAAGGAAATATAGTTATTTATGGACTTAAGTAATTTTTGAAAACGTGTACCTGAAGCCTTGTAGAGCTCTTTCAGAGTTCCCTGTGGCTGCTCGATCTGATGGACTGTCAGGTCGACCGTTCCTCCTCCGCAGTCTGCAACAATATACCTGTCACCTACACAAAGAGGGCACATGCACGGCCGGTTTTAGTACCTGCAGTACCCTGGAAACAGTTTGCATTTTCTTTCCATCAGTCAGACAAAGGTTGCTTGTCAGTTTAATTTTAGAGACGCAAAAGTACTCAGAACTACAGGAGCTTTACCATTCTCCTCAACTTTCAGGAGGGAATAGCAGATAACACGACTCAGTTTTTG
>JAUZTA010000019.1:4981523-4993748 GCA_034780835.1 Ctenochaetus striatus | reverse complement strand
TGGCGCAACCATAACGCACCACAAGTATTTGTATAATTTGACTTTCAATTTCTCCTGACTGACCTCTTGAAGGGAAAAATAAACAGACATGTGTGGGCTCACGGGGGAGGACACGCTTGTGTATACAAACAGAGAGACAGAAGTGAAATTAAAATGTACTGCTTTTGGTACTTTTGTATATCCAGTGACTTGCATGGACTGCTTGGACTCTCATTCTGAGTACAACTTAAAAGCTTACTCATAATGTGGGGTCAATATGCTTTTATTGACAAAAAATTATCTATAGGAGGGGATGTAGCTCAGTGGTAGAGCGCATGCTTTGCATGTATGAGGTCTTGGGTTCAATCCCCAACATCTCCATTTCACACAAAACTTAAACTTTATTGGCTAAGGGAAGTTGAGACTCCATAATAATGGATTCATACTATAGACTCTCGAAGATTTTACTTAAAATCCACAGAATGACACTGAATTTTTACCAGGGATGAACAATATGATTTCTCTTAGTCAATACCTACAGCATAGCTAATATAATTATTATATGAAACTTACTACATTGTCATCACAAAACATCCACAGAATTTATGTTCTATTTCAATACAACTTTATGGCTTTATTTTATGAATCTAAACAATTGAAATGAATTGTTTTTGCTGCAGTGAGCTGGCTTTCCCTAAGGGCCAGCTGCACCCACTGCGTGGCAAGTTGTTCAATCTGTTTCAGTCAACAACTTGGCTGTCCAGAGAGAAAACCAAAAACCACTGGTGCCATAATCATCCCCCTCTCCGTCTCACTCTGCTTCTCTTGCTCCGTGACCCATTTCTCTATCTTCTCCCTGGTGCTAAAATGTACAATTACACAACAGGCCAGGATTCAAGGATACTCTGGTGTTTCAACAGAAACAGGATGTTTAAAAAGGCGTCGGCCTTTAGACACACACATACCTTTACACTATATACTTGTGAGATTCCTTATTGACGGAAGCTGTTTCCTCACCTCTAACCTTAATCATAAGCAATTACATGCTTAGCTTCAATCCTTATTCTAACTTAACTTACATCTATTTCTTACATTAACCTCAAAGTCTAAACCTATAAAAAGCACTCTGCAGAAGGGAGGATGGACCAAAATATCCTCAGTTCAAAATACTGTCTCAAGATGTAAATATAAAGCAGTCATTACAGACACATACTGGAAGAAACTATGCATATATGTTAAACTCATGCAGTTTGATCACAATGCCCAACTCCCTTTTGAAAAATTAGACATTTGTCTAACTGCACTTTTGCTGGTGTTTCTATCACAAAGCTGCACTAAATTGTGTGTGAGTTTGCTCCTGCTTGTTTTAACCTGCCTCGCACAAACACAAATACACACACACACACACAGTTATGTAACAACCTTTCTTTTTTCTAGAGATGAGTTGTGACCCCCTTTCTTGCCTTTAGATAAGTGGGTGACAATGATGAGAGACAAAAAGAGAGAGAAAACATTACTTTTGCTCTAAGTTCCACTTGGGTACTAAAGTGGATACTCCACCCACTTTCTATAAAATACTGCACTCCACGGACTGACTGCAAACACACACACAGACACACACACAGCTAAAATAAATAGTTTGGTTTTAAGTGAGACGTATTTGCTCCGATCTCTCCCTCTCAAAGAATATTCTCACACGGCCACACAACATCTTAAACACACAGACATGATTTAGACTCCAAAACACACCCAGATTCCAGAGTTTTCCCTGAGCACACATTTCTTTCGAAATTTTGGAGGTAATAGTTTTGATATATGAGTAAGACATCCCTTTCCAATCAATACAAAGTGCTTTGCAAACTGAAAGAATAAACTGGACAATGGATCGATGAGCCACTCTGTTTTTTTTTCAGAGTCATGTGAATGATAACAAAGTTAATACAAAACAAAGTAAGAAGGAAATAAACTGATAAATGGCAAAGAAAATTTAAACAGACGTACTCCCTGTATGCTGTTCTTTCTCAGAAGAATGAATAAACACTTTTAGGTTACATCTGCAACAGCAGGTATCTGTACTCTTTAAAAAAACATTAAACAGCCTCTTAAACTTCCAAAAGAGTGCGAGATGTTGTAAGCAATATCTAAACTACTTTTGAACACAACTTCAGGACTGCTGCTAGTATCCAATAAGTCTGGGTAGAATTCATACTGGGCAGACAGTTAAACTTCTTATCTTTGATATAAGCCAGCCTCAGCTTCCAGCCAGATGAACTCAGTTCAGTGCAGCTCTTAGATGCGGCGCTGACCCCATTCCTTTTTCTACGTTAGCTGACTCGTTGAGAAATCCATTTAAAATTTTTGTGGTTTCACTGTGAGTATCTTACTCTGAGATATCTCACAAAGTGCATTCAGGATACCGGCTTTCACACAAAAAACATTGTGGACCTGTATTTCAGCAACTTAAGGCCCGATTGTTTTGTTGATTTTTTTCAGATAAGCAGCTTTTACTAGTAAAAGTATTTATATTACTCGGCTGTTTGATATTTCAGCGATATTTATGAGAAAAAAATGATGCTAACAAAAAACATAAAGGTGCATACACAAAATGGCAACTCTCATATGCTGAAGGCAGCAAGACACCCATCAGAAGGGAAGACCTGCTCCTCTGCTAGATGCGTGATGAGCGGTGACACTGTGTTTCAAACATGTTATCTCCACTGTGGAAAAGAAAACATTTTAAAATGAAAAAGCTTTATGTGGTACATCAGTGTTCTCACGTCACCACTGGTGTTGTTGATATAATTAAGAGGGTGGAGGCTGTAGTATCAAAGAGCTCAAGTGAGAATAATGTTTTTCAGTGCTATAAACACTTGGAGACACAGTAGAGGAACACAGCAACCTAGTCCCAGTGACATCTCAGCAGCTAAAAGGGTGTTGGCCTCACTAACAACAAACTGTTTCCAAGACTCCATTCATTGCATTTCTTTTTTTTCAAGGGCTTTGCTATTTTATTAGACACTGAAGAGAGACGGGAATAAACATCACTCATATTGATTGATAAATACAATTACTTCAGATGAATTTGCATCGGAGCAGTTGCTGCAGCGACACATTGTAGTACCTGTACATGTTCTGCAAGATAACTTTTAACAAAGGCAAACAGATAAAATGTTAGAACTGCTTTCATCAAACTATGTCTGCATTTATATACATTTATTTCTCATATATAATTGCACTAATAAACAACTATTAAACCAAGTATCTCTTGATTTTCTTTTTCTTATTCACTACAGTTTGTATCAAGGGCCCAAAACACAAAGTCAATAGCTGCCTTCTTTGTCTACTTTCAAGGTATAAAAAAAGTTTATAGAGCCGTTCCATTATAGGTTTTTAAGAAGCCTCAGGTGGTAAAGGTATACAAAATTTTGCAGATGAAAGATTATTGTCCTCCTAATTATTGCGGTTCTCTGATCTATAACTATGGTTATATAGCATATCTGGACTATAGCACAGCAAAGCAACACAGAACTGGATGCCATCTGCGTGTTGATTTAAACAACACAAAAAGGTCTTCCAAACCATCCCGATTTTCACTTATCTATGATCTTTGCCTTATTTGTTTTGGCTGACGACAAAAAGACACACCAAAGCAACAATTGCTCCAAGGGGAACAAGGCCATGGTTTAATTATGGAAAACTGGGACAAATCCATAACATTTCACTTTAGACATGATGCAAAAATAACAGAGAGGAGGCGGTGACAACAAACAAGGTGGGATTATATAACTGACATAATTGTGTCAGGTGAGTTGGAACTCATAACATCATTGGTATCATGTCTCCAACATCTCAAGCACTTCTGAAAAACAGTCACTTCCTCCACTGATACAGATAACGTATCACAGAACTTGAACTTCTGAAGGCACAAATATTTTTACAGGAAAGACTTAACTATGTTTACCACATTCTTATCTCTTACACTTGCTCACATTTTGACTCTCCTCCCTGGATGGTTTTCTTAATTTTTCTCACTTTCTATTTTTTCTTAGTCTACTCTTTGCCTCCCTTTCAGTTTTCTTTTCAGTCCTCACTGCACTCTCTACTTACTCCGACCACATCATTTGAACCTTCACATAATTACTAAGGAGCCATGTCATTATGAAATTAGTCTTTCATGAGAGGATTGACAAATGTTTGGATTGTAGACTTGTTCTAAAACTGTGACACGTCTCTGAAGTATATACTGTAGATATGTGACAAACAGTTAAAAAAGTCCACCGTGATAAATGGGTCAGCACTACGCAACTCGACTAGAGATGATTGAGAACGCACAGGGGAAAACTGTGTGGAAAGTGAAGGGGAGTAAAGTTGGTTTAGAAAATAGACAGCAGACCTTTTTCAAGTCATTTGACTGTTTGTTTTAGATGTTCTTGTTTGTTTGCTTTGACACAGTCATATGTACTATACACTGGTGGGGCAAATGTATTTATTCTTACCAACCCTGCATGAACAGTACGTGCACTAACTGTATGATTCATTATTTATTGTTGTGTGTGTGTGTTTGTTTCCTACCTTCAGTCTCAGTATGTGTGGCCTCAGGTGAGGGGTTGTCCTGGCCCCAGTCTGCTGCACTATTGATCTGTACCACCAGGAGCCGCTTCAGTGACACCACGTCAGCATCTTTTAGGCCCGTCTCCAGTTGGCGAACGATACCATGCCCTGGCTGGCTGGTCACCACAGTAACCTGTTGGTATAACAAGACAAAAACGCCTCAGCAAATCTGTAGCACAGAGGACTTGAACAGAAACATTTTAAAGCAACAATCAGAAATACAAAAACTCAAATAAAAGGAAAGAGAATCACTTGACTCCAACATGAAGTCGAATTGCTGGGCTCAACGGGCACACGTAAAGGTGTCAGTATACATCAAATGAAGAGCTAGTGTGATAGTGTAGCACGCATTGGGCAGATTGTTTGTTTGACAATTTCTGCAACAATTAGACAGTCAGAGACACTCCAGGCTGTCAGTTTGTCCCTTGATTTTTACATGTTGGAACACTGCACCAGCAGGCATATGCCAGCTGACATAAATCCTGGCGTGGTGTTGAGAAAATAAGCAAAATGTGAACATCACTGTCTCTTTTCATTTTTCAAAAAACTGTCTCTACACTTTCGTAAGGAAAAACTGGCAAAACATCATGATTGCCTTCGAGAGCACACTGTCCAGAACTGTGCACTGGAATGTATTTGTGCATTTCATCTTGTCAGGCCTCAGCTAAAACATTTTGGCTGAGGAGACAAAACACAGAACAGCTAAGCAGGGCAAACAACACTCCTACTTCTTCCTTTTAACAAAGAAAAACTCAATCATCAATTTTAATTTCACTATCATTAAGCAACTTAGCTGCTCCATCCCACAACTTTACGCATGTTCACTACTAAATCGATAGAGCTGGCATGAAAGATCAATGTGGAGTTTTAAGTTGTTCTGCCTTCAGTGGGAGAGACAACAACAATCACCAAAGCAAATCATTCTTTCTTTGCAACAGTTGTCTTTTTGTAGTATTTCAGAAACACAATACACTGTAAATTACTGTTACTAAATCAAACACAATGTCTGAACCACTGTCCTGCTTCCAATAAAGAACACTGACGTAACACAACACTTATGCACACTGCAAAACTGCACTTCTTGAGAAAAAAAACAGCTTTAATGGGCCCCTTGTCTTACAATCTGTAATTTTAATGCTTCCTGAAACTGAGCAATAATTATCTTGCACAACATAGCATTATGGAAGAAAAATGTTGGTAAAGCATTGTGAAATGTATTTTTACTAATCCATTGTTTCTCGATAAGGAAGATTTCTGCAGTAGATTTACTTCTTAAAATAAACTGCAAGTACGTCTGGTGATTGAAAACAGATGAAAATGAGTTTTCTGTGTCATTTAAGTGCCTAATGGGGGAAACACAGATAAACTAATGTTTGGCTGATTCTAAGCACCCGACTGAATCACATTAGCAGTGGCAGCTAATGAAGATTATAATGGGATTATTAATGGGGTCTGCTCTCTGCTTCCTGCTGTTTTTTGCCAAAAGTGGAATCTGCAGCTAAAGACTGATGCACATCAGGCTAAACAAGACACACACACACACACTAAAATGGTAGACAGGCATATGATTGAAAACATGTATTGTTTAAGTGGATCAGCAACACATATACACACACTGACACTGACACACACACACACACGCACACTCACACACACACACACTCTCTGTTCCATGTTTCTGCTTAGTGTCTCTGTCTCCTAATAGTGGTATTCATATCTGCTGCTGTCGGAAACAGAGGGTCTTAGTGTAATCATCTGCCCAGAGCTTCCTAATAAAGCTGGTTGGATTTGAGAAATCCTTGTCAACAACCTCGGGTCTTGAACCCTGAGGACATTATGTTCAAATTTCAGCAACTTGTCTATTTCTCAATTGGCTTCCCCATATGTGCGGTATTAAAATCTAACAAATGAGATGATTCCCATTCCACTAAACTGTCACATGCTGACTTCTCAAACGCTGTATTTTTTTTCTTTAGTTATGAGTCTGGAATGTGTCCTCAATATAAGACCAAAGCTGGTTATGAGTTAAATAACATGAAAAGAAAATCATAGTTTTATTAAAAGTGCTGCTTCCAAGAGACAGCTGTTCTTTCATTTAAGTCAACAACTCCGTCCACTTAAATCATGAAGCGATGTAAATCAGCAGGGGAAAAACACAGGCAAGTATTTGATTTGCCTTTAAGCAGTTTTACATAGACTGTACAAAAACTGATGCAACTCAAAAAGTGATTTAAATACTCTGTGCGCTCAAAACATTTACCACTCAAAGGCTATAATGGATCGGATATTCTAGAAGGAAGCTGAAGCTTTACTGATAACAGTCCTTCTACTCAGATGGCTCAGCAGCAGATGAAAAGCCCATTTGCTGCACTGGAAATGTACACGAGCTGGTTTCAAGTGGACTGTCTCATTTAAGATGTGAAGAGTTCTCAGGCACTAGAATGGATCTGTTAACAAAGATTTTTTAAGCTTCATAGATGCAAATTAGACTCCTTATTCAATATGTTTTTTTGCAGCTGCTAAATACACTAAATTGGACCTGAAGAGAGCTCGTTTAACAGATATAAGTGGAGCCTCTTTCCCACATTAGCATGAAGTAAAAGGCTTGAATATCAAAGGGGCCTATTCACATAGAAATAGTCTTCAGCTACTCCATCCTCACGGACCTAAATGAACAGAAATAGCCAAATAATTAGTGGAAATGACTTTAGATACTTTGTCCTAGGACAAGAAATATCACAGCTGTTTTCATAAATTATCAGATTTCTTTATTACATTTGTTAAAGCCATTACATGGGGATGTAGCTCAGTGGAAGAGCGCATGCTTCGCATGTATGAGGTCCTGGGTTCAATCCCCAGCATCTCCAGATGGCCCACTGGTCTAGCTTAATGAAGCTTGGTGTGGTTTATGCTTTGCATGCATAAGGTACTGGGATCAATTTCGAAATTTTTGAACAAAATTAAGTGTTTAAAAGTTATGAAGCCATCTTCAGTGAAAAATTAAACCTTTTGTCACATAAGCCCCTCACCTCTAACTGGACTTCCTAGATTTTATTTACTGCCTAACCCTAAGCAGTGTACTCCCCTGGGTTGGTATTTATGCAGAGCCCGTTTTGGCCTGAATCCCTGCTAACTAAAAAACTGTTTATGAAAAAAAAAGTCTGGAATCAGCTAAAACTGGATAAAAATAATAGAGACAGGGCTAACTGAAATGTGAATTCACATCACTGGAGGGGGTGTAGCACAGTGAAAGAACGCATGTGTCACATGTGGTCCTGGGTTCAGTCCCTAGTATCTACACCATTTCTTGATGTGTTGTGCTACAAAGTCTTCAGCCAGCCAAAGAGTGGTCAAACAAGCACGCTATATACAGATATTTATATACCTTCTTCTCTTTTTAAAAAGCCAGTGGGAATGACAAAGTGTGTCGCTCTGTGCTTTTGCTATTATATGTACATCTTTCTTGTGACTTGTTGCATTAGTATGTTCTATAAGCTGGTAAAAGTCAAAGTATTTATCAGTTCTGTCTATGAGAACTGCTACATTGTGAAAGCAGCTAAACGGCCAACACAAACCACTTTTTTTCAACAATGTGCAATTTGAAAAGGAAATTGCTTTGTTGTTGTGCTCCTTGTCCACAGAGAGGTTATATCTATGCTCACCTCTACAGATATGTTGTTGCTGGTACTCATATGTCTGATGTAATGTTTAAACTGCTGCAGACTGTCCAGCACTGCCTGTTTCAGCAGCTCGCCTCCCCTTGCTCCCCTGATGCAGCCTTCACCTGGAATAGACCTCAGCTCCTCAACGCAGGAATGCAGCCTGGCGAGGTTACCACGAACCTGCTAAAGATAGAGAAGAAAAACAAATAAAAATGACAGATAGTTTGACAGAAAGCATCAAAAAAAGAAGGGTAAGAGAGGGGTAATACAAATGTGTATTTATAACTCTCAGAAGCACTTCACCTTCGTATGTCTTACCACAAATGGCAGGAGACATTCCTGCTGCCTGCTGATGGCGTACAGGCTAAGTAGCGGTATCCTGCAGGGTCCATCAAGACTACAGGCCAGGGACAGGAAGTTATCCAGAGCATCACAGAACACCGTACAGGTCTCTGACCACCATGGTGGCAATGCCTCCACAATCAGGACCCTGGCTGGTTGCCGCTGAAATGAGGAGGACCAGTAAACCAAGTTCTCAGAGTTGGAGGAACCTGCTGATCTCTTTCTGCTGTCCACAGACATCTGAAAGAGACCAATTTAAAACTAAACTGTTTTAAAATGTAAATAGGCCCCATCTATTCTCTCTCCTTTAAATATATGCAAAAATATTGATTACCAAAAGGAGCAAAAGCATAGACATAACAACAAACCACTGCATATTTGGAGTTAAAAAAAACTTAAGTACATTAGATGTGCTCATACCATGAGCATTAAGCACCACTAGAACATGAAGAAATAGGCTGAGATGAACATGGAATGTTATGTAAGAATCTAGGTTGAGCTCAGCAATCACATAACTCTGGGTTTTTTCCTTCTGAAGAGACTAATGTTGACAAATAGTCTACTAAAACAATTTTTGCGCAACAATTACTGAAAGACGGCTGAATGGCAGAAAATAAGACTCTGCAAAAGTATGCTGTAAGGCATATGTAAAGCAGACAACATATTTTTCCATCCTGACTAGCAAACTCTTCATAAAGAGGCCAAATACCTTAAGAGTTCATTGAGCACAGAGTATACTTAGTTTGTGGTCAGTGAATGAAGATTTTGAACTTGTTGTTTATTACCAACCAACTGCACAACAAGTGACAATGCAGCTGAATGATAAACTGCTTGACGTTCTGCCAAAGTCCAATAACGCAGATCACTGAGTCTCACAGTGTGATAATATAACGATTATTAGCTCATAAACTGTAGCTATTCCTGTGGAAAAGTGGGTCATTACAGTAGCACAAAGTAAAAGAAGATGAATACAAAGGAGCATATGCAGAGCACCGTAGTTAGTGTTATATGGATGTTGCTATCAGTATTGTGACTAGCAACCAAAGTGACATAGAGGAATCTTCTGTTTTATCTGACCAACAATCAAAATTGAAAAAAACTTTTTAATATAAATTATATAAAAATGGAAAAGCAGCAAATCCTAACACCTCAGAGGTTGAAAAAAATTGGTAATCTGTATGCTTGAAAATGTCTCTAAGAGATGTTTCACAATTCAAATTACTTTTCTGTCAATAGATTAATAATTGTTTAAACATTCACATCAGATGGACAGAGTCTTGTTCATTGTCAAACAGCAAAAGTCAATCATGCAAAATAGAGGATGTGCAAAATAGACTGAGAGGGGAAAACCCCTCACGCTTCACAGAGTCAATTACACCATCTGAAAACATGTCACTATGGAAAGCACGCCTATATGAATCTGTCGTTTTGTGTCTGGTCCCTAACATCATCATTACTTGGGGAAAACCACTTATTTAGCATTCGATGACTCCCTGCGCTGACACACATATGTACAATTAGGCTTTTCTGCACCTCAGTGGGCGAGAGCAGACATGAGCATGAGTGTGAGTTGAAAAATGAAAAATGGCAACAGATTCCCCTAAAATTTCCAAAAGATCATGACCTTGTTTGAGGGGCTTTTTTTATTTTACATAAGTTCGTATTGGTACAAACTCAAACTCAAACTCAAGATCCGGACACTGCGTTTACAAAGGCTTCAAGAGGAAAGTTTTGTTTACAATTTTTTTTGTATTCAAGTGGTGGTGCTATAGGCCTGCCTCAAACACACATTCATAGACAGTTGAAGTGCTCTGCTGATGCCCACAATCAAACAAAAACTGAGACACTAACAGCACCAAACCAGGCCAGGTTTTCACTCAAAATAGATGCAAAAATAACAACACATGTAAAAAAAAAATCACTCACAGGCTAGGACTACTCTTACCAGGGCAAAAGCCATTGACAGAACTAATCCTTTTATCGACAGCTGAGCTCAGAGCACTCTTTATCATCCAAGCTCTTAAATCTGCTGTCCTGAAACCCTGCTCTGTTCTGATCTTCACAAAGAGGGGCTATTTTACCGGTAATAAAGGGAATATTGTGTAAAAGTGTGTGTGCTGTTTGATCTGCCCTGACTTAGATCTCTTACTCTATGCCGAACTCTGTCCTCCCCACCACGTAGATCACACATGCACCTTTGCATAATATCTTAAATTATAGAATAAGCTCTAATAAATAAAATTATATTTAGTCCAGTAGGTAAATACTATAGCTTCTGTTGGTCAAACTTTTATCCGGTTGGTGTCCGTTCAGGAGAGTATTTTAGTGGCATATATGCATCATATAGACACCATTATCAAAACAGTGTGACATTGTGAATTATCAATATTTGCCTTACAGTTTAAGCAAAAGTAGGTGTGTATGTACATGTCAACAATGTTTATAAGCATTAAAGTTAAGTTTTATGAAAGTTAAAACTGTCAAAAAAATCAGGAGTTGAAAGATGACAGCTTCAACAGTTGAAGAGAAAATATACAGCACAGTTAAGAAATGTTAGATCCCATTTCTTTTGACAAAGTAGTTCAGAAGCAGGAATATTATTATCTTTGTGGTTGCTGAAGGCAGGCATTACATATACACAAACAAACACTGACAAAGTCATAGACATAGATCAGATTAAATTAGAGAGACGTCATCAGATGTTAGCTCTGTTAACTTACTTTTACTTTTGAGCTTGGCTATTGCTAACTTCAGTTACATTATAGCCAACTTCAGCTAAATGTTACCTTAGCTAGAAGTTCCTCTTCCTCCTGGGATACTTTAGTTAATTAAGTTATTAAAGAGCAACAACTAGTGAATATTCTTGCATGAATTTACAAAAAGATTTGACAAACAAAACAACAAACGCCAATTATTAACTATATAACTATACAGCTAACCTAAAGTTCCCTAGCTAATAGGCTAGCGCTAACAGTTAGCTAGCGAAACTTGACAGGTGAAACGTCACGAGCAGCTGCTGCCTCCGCTCTGTCTGGTCTCCAGCTCCAGCACCATCACGCAGGTATGAAGCCAAAGAGTGTCTATCGGTTAGATGAATCACTCCATACCTTAAAAAAAAAAGTTTAAAACTTTCTAAATTAACCTTAAAAAAATTAGTGAAATAATCGGCATTTTCATTTATTAAATGGTTGCTGAACAAACACTGTTGTATGTGAATTTTACATGATTTTTTATATGTAAAAAAAATTGAAATGCAGCTAATTGATGATTGATTTATCATTAATATTATCTTAAGAAGGGCTACAAATCATTCTCTTTTTCCAGCTTCTCAGATTTTAGATTTAACTACAGTAGTATATAAATGGTTTTGAGCTATTTGAAGGCATAACTTTGGACATTTTTGACAATTTTCTGGCATGTTTGTATACCAGTTACATAGTCATTGTGAAAATAACTGACTAAACAATAGCCTGCTTATATTTTAAGAAAAGTATGGTTTTAAGTTTTTTCTTCAGTACACAGCTATGTCTTGATAATCTTCTTTATCTGAGACAAACAAGCACAGATACAACTGAAAGTTAGCAACTGTTAAAAAGATAAAGATCCTTGCAAGTTTTCAGAAAAGTTTTGA
>JAUZTA010000019.1:4896880-4909166 GCA_034780835.1 Ctenochaetus striatus | reverse complement strand
TGCTTGTTGAAACTACTTCTGCACTGATTTCAAAAGCACCAAGTACGAGAACTCTAAAATAATACTAAAGTCGATACTTCTTTTTGTTATTGTAGTATTTTTATTTATTTATTGATCAGAGATATCCTCTCACAAATCATTATTTTCCTCTTTTTAGACTAGATTTAATTGGCAAATATCTTGTAGGATTACTTGTCTTTAATGCATTTTATAAGTTAAATGTCAAAAAAACTCAAACAGTATGCAGCAATAATTTGTGTTGCTTGACTGAATTTATGTAACCTGATAAATACTTAAGTGCCCTTAATGCAGATAGAACTCAGTCTCATTTCCTTTCCTCTGCTTCCTTTGTTCCCTGGGTAATTTTCTTCATATTTACATGCTGTCTTCATAAATTCAGGATATTTTTCACAGCACAAAATTCATCAGTACAGCTGTATATCTTTGAGAATTCTCTTGAAACCTATAGACTTCTAATGCAAAACATCTGCAGGAAGTTCTCCGTTTTATTGATGGTAGCTTAGCGTCTGGAAAAGAACTGGAATTAATTAGCCAACTAACTATGAAACTAGTATTTCATATAGGAAATACTCAGACAGCAGCGGAAGCTGAGGAAATAGGGGGCAAAACTTTTAAGATACGTAATTATGAAATGACTTTTATGATCCAAGAGCCAAGTGCACTTATACGCAGAGGAAGATATGAGCATATACAGTAGCTATCAGGCTGTATACACGGTCAGAGTGTGGGGGAGGGTAATAGCTTATAATGCAGTCTTCAGGGATACAGCATGATTGCTTCAGGGGCAAAACCCACCATCCATCTACCACATCTCTGCGTGTGTGAGTGGAGTGTATGTGCAGTTGTATCTTCCTCAACTCCTCTCAACAACTGATATTTGCTAAATGTCAAACCTACACTATCTTAGCCCTGCAGGCAGAAGGGATTTATTTAGTCTAATGTATGTGCCTGTGTGCGTTTGCATGTGTGTGTGCGTGTGTGTGTGTCTGTCATAACAGAGAAGGTGAAAGCAGGCTCGTATTAAAGGTCGTTAGAGACAAACAGCTAAGTGTTGGTGGCATTTTCCAGCTCTGGCTGTCAGACTCTTGTCATGAACTCACAAACATTTATCCAAGACTGGAAACGGCACACACAGAGCATGTGCAGAGCATACAAGCAGCTACACGAAGAACACCTCACTATGTTCACCCCACATGTCGTAGAGGGGAATATTGATTTTGGGTCACGCGTTAATCGTATGAAGGGGACTGATAATGTAATATATTGATGCACGGTATTACTGAGCCTCATGGTGAGTGATACGTTTTCTTTTTCAACACGCATGACTGAGAGTTTCGGTTCATTGTTGGTCTGAAATACACACATGACAGACAGCCGCAGCCTTTGGTTTCAGCAAGGCAAGAAGAAGCTCGATCCAGAGGATTTCTGCAAGTTTTTGCCATAAAAACTGACTAAGATCATGCATTTAAAAATAGTTTACAATTAATTTCCTGTCAATTCACTAACTGAAGAATTTGATTAATTGTTTCTGTTCTGCAAACAGTTACAAATTTTAAATGAAATATTTGTAAAACAGAAATGGAAGCTTATCTCAAGACAGCCAGAAACACAGCTGGAGGAAAAACAGAAATATATACTTAATGTCACACACATGCAAACACACACATTCTTTTATTTTCACAGTCAGTGTTTTGTATCTGGACATTAACGCTATTTTTCTAACAGGTACTGTTGCAATGTATTTAAAGTTAAAAGGCTCAAACATAGATTAAGAAATCAGGGTCAATAACAGTAAAAGCAGCAGAGGCTGAAAAATCCTGACTTTGAATCAAAATCACCTGCAACGAAAACTTTGTTCACACAAACCACAAGCTAACACGTCTTTGATACACCCTTCCTGCTTGCAAATGCCAACATCTTACAAACGCTTCATTTGCAGGTTGTGATTCAGTTTGTTATGCAGTTATATGACTTGAATTTGAGCAGAGAAACTTACATTTATAATGTTATCTGGCATTGCAGGGAAAAAAATCTATCCTTTAAGCTTGAACTACACAAACACTAATCAGCATTAGCCTTAAAATTTTTCTTGTTGCGACATATTGTCCTCTTCTATTTCACAACCTGAAATGGCTTTAAGGATCCTGGTTTCCCGTTTCGGGCTGCAGGCAATTTCAAGGTGACATCCAATCAAGATGAGTGACAAGTGTTTCGAGCAGGAAACTGGTGAGGGTGCAACTCGACGTACACTCTTCTTTGCAGAGCCAAACGCTGCACACTGACGCTCAGACTGTTTCTCCATGTTAGAGGCTGTTTTCCCCTGCAGGGAAATGTAAATCATGAACTTAACCTAATACTTGGAGCGCAAAAACATTCCATGCAACTCAATCCTCCATTTGTTTCCTGTTATCTATTAGTGGAAGAAGCCGGTGTGGCAACATTTCCTAAGTATCACTTTTGTTTTCAAGTGAACTAATAAAGAAAACATTGACCCCCAGAGGCCCCACGGCTTTTCATCACCTACTGAAGCTCCAACAGGCCTGAGGGTTGCAGTACACTGGCTTCCAGCCGGCTGAACTTTATTTCAACACTCATCCTTCAGCTTCAGATGTTTCTTTAAACAATGTGCTGTGACTTCTGTGTCACCTCTAACTCTCTTAACTCCCCCCTTCTGTGTCAAGAATGCTCTGAATGCCTCTAACATTAGAGGTTTGAGTTCGGATAAACACCGTGCTTCAAGTTTAATGTTTCAGTGGAGCTTGATGGTGTGTGTGCATGCAGAAACTGTGTGTTTACCCACATGCTTGAGATTTCTCCTGTGTGTGTGTGACACTGACAGTGCAGTGAATCAGCACTGGAGCTTCAGCCATGTGGAAATAAAACACATCATTTATTTAGCATGTTCTGTCCCTGCCTGTGTGTGTGTGTGTGTGTGTGTGTGTGTGTGTGTGTGTTTTGGGTAGAAGCACTTAAAAGCCCTCTCATCATTGTTACGTTAAGTGCATTTAATATGTATCTGTGGTGTGTGTGTGTGTTTGTTATGAGAGTATAAGATGCTTAATCACACATCAAAGATTACTTTCTATAAAAGATATCTTAATGTCTGATTGCTGTCACGTACAAGCGTTTCCTGCTTCAAACGCAGAGATGTGATTGATTTGTGACAGCACCAAATCTAATGATAGCGATCGTTTCGACGCGCACAAACACAGACACACAGGCCTCCATGTCAAGATTTTCTGATACACACAACACGAAAGCATGACATCTCATGATAAGGAGAGCGCTGATGTGCTTAGACTGAACACACTCAATGATATTCTGATGCAGTTTTCTTGGGATAGTTTTTGGTTGTGATAAGGTACATTTTGCATTTGTTAATATAAACTGTAGTTTGCTGCACTTAAATCAATAAATTCTAATGATTCCTGCTTTGACTGATTGGCTTTTGTTGAGGGTGTGTCTCATATTTGAATCTTGTAAAGTCATTTGTCTTTGTTATAACCTGACTGGGTTCTGATTAACCAATCAGTCATTTTTACTCGCAGATTTTTTAATAGAGTCTGACACTGTCACACCGTTCAGTCTCCTCTATCTCCCTCTGTCGCATTGTCCTCTGATCCATAAATACAGCTTCTCTTTTTCCAAAACTTACAGATATCTAATTTTTTAGTTGCAGAAAAAGTAGCAAATTCACACTTAAAACACTTAAAATTTTTGCTTTTTCTTCCAAAAAAGACTTTAATGTCTAAAATGTAGGATTTAGTGGCATTTGGTATTCAGGTTGGCCACAAAACTTACTAAAAAAAGCAAATCCCTCCTCTGAAGACAGTGGCTGGTTTGTCCATTCAAGGCTACTACTAAAAATCTCATTCTTAGGTTATGAAAACACGACAACTCTTAGGTGACTATACACATAATTAAAACATAAATTCTATATTTAATTCTGTCTTGTTATGCTTACAGAGCCACCTAAATCCTGCACACTAGTCCTTTAAATGATTATTATGATATCAAAATAAGTAATCTAATTTCCAGTTGAGCTACTAAATGTTTTAAGTTTTTAAATGTTTCTCTTCAAAGTGTTTAAATACAAAGTTATCCATCATTTAAGATGAATATCAGGCCTGAAGTCTGTCATATTGTCTTACTGGTGCAGAAGCCTTTGAGCATGGCAGCCTATGAATAAATAAAGCCCGCTGCATGTGATGGACACATTCGAGGGAGTTCATCCCTTCTGACTCTGCAGTGATCTATTGTCTGTGACACATAATCACACACACGTACATACACACACCCAGATCTCTTTTAACGAATGTTTTATTTATGCGTGACTGTGTGTGTGTAAGAGGTGTGGCTCGTAGGTCATTCGGCTCAACAACAGACCCAATGCAGACAATGACTTGGGGTCAGAGATTCATTGCTTAGCATACACCCACACACAAATGCACTCTAGTGTTTAGGAAATAAAGGATTTCCTCTTGGACTTTGGACTATAAAGTCTATTTGTTTGGCTTTTCTTCCTCTCCCTTTGCTCTCCTGGTTGTATTAAATCTCTAAAAATGCCTTCCGACTGTTGAGTTTTAAATTTATGTTTTTGCTTTGGCTGGGGGATTACATGAAAAGGTCTCTGTCTAATAACCTTTTGGTTTCCTGAAAATCCAAAGAAATTACATTTCAAAGAGCATGGATGTCCAGCCAGGCTGTGTTTATTAATTTCCTGGAAAACTGACATTTAGAAAATGCCATGTTCTGATACAACAACACTTTATTTCATCAAAGCTATTAACTGTTGAACATTCACAGTTTGTCACTGAATAATCTGCAGTATATCTGTCACCTGTAACATTCATAATGAGGGTGAAAGTTATTGATTATTAATGATTATTTTTCCATTTGAATCCTTATCTTGGATTGGCGTGTGTTAATATTTGAGTTGCTCAGATACGCAAGACTTAAAAAGACTGATTGCTGCACCAGATATGCGTGATGCTGCGTCTGCTCTTTCAATTTTTTTTTTTTTATCTTGAGAGTCGCCTGCAGGACAGATAAAACTATCAGCTCTGCAGAAGCACAGAAGACCACAGCAACCATTTCACAAGAACAGAGCACTTAACCCATCGACCTTTGCTGCTATATATCACCTAAGACACACACACACACTGAACCGCAGCAGCCATCTCTTTAAAAGACAGCTCAGAAAATGGCCCCAGTTGCAGTACAGGGCTGTATTTGTCTGCCTTGCACTTTATATCCCCCCCTCTTTCTCACTCTGTCCCTCTCAGGTTAGTGAGTTCACGTCTTACTGTGAAGAGGAGGTGGATTGCTGTAAGCAAGAAAATCAATTAAGTCTATATTGGTTTCAAACAGGTTTTCATCTTGATCAATTTGGACGTACTGAATCTTAAAAAAGCTGAGGTTATTTTTTTCTAAAAAGTGTGTAGCTATTTTGGAAAGCAGCTTTTGGTATTTTAGTTGTAATCACTTTGAAGATTAAAGCATGATTGCACTGCACTATTTTAGCTAGAGTTATATAAGATTTGAGGACGGACAGAAGACGAGCATCACCTGCGAGTCTGTCATTCTTATACATTTTTAAATATGCAGCTTATCCCACAAGGCTGTGGACTGTTGGTACAAGACGCTAAATAAAACAAAGCATGGGCGACAAGTTTGGCAGTTATTTTGGGCACAGACTTTTCAGCAGTAAAGTCTGCAAACAAATTCATCTGCTCCTGCTGTTTGCTCCTCTTAACATCAGCTGAACAGCTGGTTAGTTAGCTTCAGTGCTTGGCTCCAAGCTGGAGACTGAATGAACAAAGAAGAATCCAACCTCCTGTAACCATCAAAAAACACAAACAGAGCCCAGATCAGTGTGGATAGTCTTTTTTCACTGTTATTCTCAGAGATGCCATTGTTGGAAAATCTACATTTGCTACATTGTTCTCCAAAATTATCAATAAAAATAATAATTAAAATATGCTAAAACACAAAACCTGATTGATGTTTCTACATTAAAGCTTTTAATAATGATGCAAATTGATCATTGCTGATCTTTTTAAAATGTTCATAAACAGTAAATAGACAGTATTAATGTCTAAATAGTGCAGGCATGTTTTTTTCAGTTGCAGCATGTTGTCATTTGCACACATTCATTTTAAAAAGAGACATTTTGGCAAAATCATAAGACTTTTTTTTCAGTTGGAGGTACAGATGGTTTCTGTGTTTGCTCTTCACTACCTGAACTCTCCGTACTCTCTCTCCTCATCTCTTCATCTCCTCCATTCCCTGTCTGTTTCTCTCCCTCTCCCTCTCTGTAGTGCCTTCACTTACCCAGATTCCCCAGTGTGTCCTCCCTCTCTCTCTTTCTCCCCCCCTGTGGAGTTCCTGTTGTGTGCTTCGCTGCTATGCTAAACAGCCTCTAAAACTGCACACAGGCGCAGACAAACTTACATACAGGTGCTCAGGGAGAGTGAGGTAGCGAACTGCTAACAAATGCAATTTGAAGGAGCATCCAAACAAACTGTGATCCGGCTGACCTTGATAAATCAGCCAAGTACAGAAAGGGAAGAAGGATAAAAGCCAAAAAAACAGGAGGAAAGAGAGTGAAAGGAAGCTGGTTAAGAATTTCGACGAGGAAACAACCTATTTTTTTTCTCTCATCCTCTTGTTTTTTTTTTTTTTTTTTAGTCACTCTGTTTTGGAAACTCTCCATGTTTTCATCGTGTTGTTTGGCATGAGAGGTTACTATGCAGCTGCAAGGTCGTCGCCTCTGCCAGCACACACTAGACAACCGCACGCAAACCCAGAAGTGTTATCAGTTGCAGTGGCGCTAAAAGTGTGTGAAAGGATCAGACTGCGTGAAAGACAGGGGTCACAGGTCAAAGAGGGTGTCATGTCTGTGGCAGCGTCTGGTGAGAACTACTTGAGTGGAACCTCCAGTATAAATACACTGACAGCCACACGCCGAGGCGTGTGTTTGTATGATTTTGGCCCCGACATGCACTGGTGAGTTTGTAGCTTGGACTCTATAGTCCAGGAAGAAGCAGTTATTTTGGTAATGTGAGACGCAGAGACAGACACAGAGAGCATTCAGTCGCTTGTGTCTCAGTAACAATGCGTCTATTATTCTTTACACTGAATGAAAAGGCGGAGAAACAGAGTGAAGAAGGAGGGACTGAGAGCCTTCCTCCCCATTTAGGATGGGCCATTATGGGACACAGAGGTCCAGTTCAGCCTCCTGGAGCTATAAAGAGCATCAACTACTGTAATTGGAGCATGTTGGAAGAGTGAAGAAACGAGAGGAAATAAGAGAAAAATGTACTTTTATTATAAAGTGTAAATAGACTTTTGAGGACTGTTCAATATTCATTTCATTCAAACTTAAACACTGAGTTGGACACTTGCTCAGATGGCAGCAATAAAGGCTGAAAGCATTCTGGCATAAGCACAGCTCCCTTCACACACACACATACACACACACACACATCCCCTCAGGGTAAGTCAGTGGCCAGTGGTTCAGTGTTGGATGCTTTGATCTCTGCTCTCTGTCGGTGGCCAAACTCAGTTCAACACACTGGCTACTTTGTCTTGTTGTCAAGAATAGATCCAGACGGAGACATCATGAGCACAAAGGATGTGTGTCATTTGCAACACATCCATCAGCGTTTAAAGACAGGTTTGTTGTGATTTTTATCGCCCAGGATTTATGTCAAGTGCTCACACTCTTCTTGTGAAGAGCAAAGGATCATTTCACACATACAAAATCAGAGGAAACATGCTCTCTCTTCTTAATTTACATAATATACATTAAATATACTTACTTTCTACTGTTGCCAGTTTTACTAGGGCACAACGAAGCAGTTCATTTCCCATGGGATTGTTTCCATGCATTGTTTTCAAGTTTTACCTCATTAAAATGATAGCATATTGAATAAGGATAACGATTTTTTTTTTTGCTACATATGTTTGAGTTACTTTTGCATCATTGAGTTGGAGTTATTGTTGTGCTTTTGTCTCGCTTTTGTGCCAGAGGCCAAAGTCCTGCAAAAAAATGTTGCTTTTTAATTGACTGCAACCACCCACTTTCCTTAATCTTACTCATAACACTTCTTCATAAACATCTCCCTGACCATGATGTGGTTACTGTGAGTGGGTATTGTAAGAAGCCAGAAAGTACAAAACTCAGCCATCAAACCTTTTTAGAGTTTGTTAACATTCCTGTATGGTAGATTAGCTCAGTTTGAACGGATGGAAACAATCTATGGAAAGAGATGTTCATAGGACGGTTTAGCAGTGTGATTATGGGTCAGACTGTGGTATCTCAGATACGTGTGTGTGATTCTGTGGTTGTCTCGGTGGGCTCTCCAGCTCGCTCTGTGGATGGAAGATATTTTTTCACAAGATGGGAGGTAGACCTCTGTGGTTTCTGCTAATGTCAGTGTGACGTGTGCAGGACAGGTTTGTTCCCCTGCATTTATTTGTCATTTTAATCGTTCCATCTAATCTCTGCTCTCCTCTCCCTGTATGTTAAAGTGCTACGTTAACCTGTTGCACACTTATTTATCGCTAGCTTGTGCAATTAGTTAGCAGTGTTGAAACAACTGGTCCTGTTTGCTCTTGACACAGTCACACCCCTCTCCCCCTTATGTCCACTTCTTTGCTTTTGTCTAAGACACAATCAAATCACTATTAACGACGTGACCTTTAACCTCTGATTCATGCCTCTGGGCACAGGCGATGATATCAGGAAATGACAGATATGAAGGGACATGGGTGGATGAGGCATAGAGGTGAACGTTTGAAGATTAGACAGAAAAGGCGGTAATGATCAAAAGTTATGTTGCAAGAGGCCATAAAGCTTTTATACTAATGCAATGTCAACGAGATCAGTCTCCTCCCCTCTGCTCTCCACCATACCAGGCCAGCATGCTGCTAATTGACATGTCCATTATTGATTAGCTAAGGCTCCCTTCCCTATTAGCCTTTGTGACTATCTGGCCCACAAATGGACAAGCTGCTAGCTTAGAGCAAAAAACCTGTTCTCTGATTATCCTTTCACTCTCCCTTTTTTCTCCCTTTGGAATATATCTGCTTTGCTTTTGGTGTATTTCCTTACACACAATCTTTGTATATGTGAAATTTAAGAAAGCATGCCGGTCTGTCTGAGCAGGAGGTGAAAATGTGAGAATCATGTGTGTGTGTGTGTGTGTGTGTGTGTGTGGGTGATGGAAAGAGAGTACAAACACACTGGAAACCTGGACAGCTGTGGAGGTGGATCAACTATGCTATTATCCACCGCAGGACAGGAAATTGGCCCAGTTAATTATTAAACCTTTGTGTCCCCACTGAAGGCCAGTCATGGGATTTTTTTATGAGACACACACACACACACACACACACACACGCTCTTACTAACCTTCTTTATCATCATTTGGCTAACATTGCTGGTCAAAACTGATCTGTGTCATCAAAATGTCACTGCCTTGTCATCTATTGTGTCCTTTGGACTTTATAAGTGTGATCGGTGTGTTGATGTTGTAGGTTTGTTGTTTCTTGTAAACATGTTTACACAAAGTCTTTGGTTTTCCTGTGCTGGAACAACGTAACCAACATTGTCATCTATTATGAGAAGTAGATCAGTGATGGTGTGTGGTTCAGGTTACGGTTAGAATGATGCCGACTGCTACAAAAAACCTGGGCATGTTGTCATTTTGGTAAATGTTTCAGCATTAAGACTGAATGCATTTAATAAAGGAAAATCTAAATCTAAGCTCTCTGCAGCCTCAACCTGATGTTTGAAAAGTAGTTTTAAAAATTAGGTTTGACTGTTGCCACAGTTAGATACTACAACATGTGCAAAAGTACTAGGAGAAAGTAAACTGAATTGTGTGTGCATGTGGGTTTAGGTCCCGTCGATCCTCCAGCTGAATGCAAACTCTAACCTTTGGCCTGTGACCCCAGAGACCATCAGTGACATGCATGTGACGCTGACCAGCTGTTGCATCAGCTCTCACATATGGCCTTTATATGCGTGTGTGTCACCACATGCAGATGTTAGCGAGAACTGTGTGGTTTCTGCTGTTTAATGAGAAATGTGGGAGGTCTCTGTGTGGGTGTGTGTGCGGAGGATAAAGCAGTAACGTTGTAAGGCCAGAGAAGAAGTGAGAGCTGGTCGTATAGATTTTTCCAGTCACACAGCAATATGGTGCACTGTATACAAACATGCATGCATGTAGTTGGAACAAAACAGCCCTCATCAATATGTGTTTGGGTGTGAATATATATGTTTGTGTCTTTATGTGCCACACTGTGCACTGTCCTAGATTTAAAAGTGAGCACAAACTGAAACCCACAATTTAGCGGTGCATCCTGCCAAACACACCAGGTGTGTGTGCTTAAAGGTCCCTGTGGTGTCGGCACAAATAGGTTAATCTCAAGCCATTTGGTTTTGCCCAGATACATCTCTCTCATGCTGTTTCTACCCATTTAACTTGTTTTCTCCCGCTTTTTTTGCTCAGTCCCCTGTTGTTTAAACCATACCGGCGGGAAAACATCGTCAGAGAAACATATTACACAAGTGAGTCCACAACACAAGCTGTGTGGTCATTCAGTCAGAGAGGATTCAAGCCTTTCTCCTGCTGTAAGTTCTCCAGAGAAGTGAATTTGAGTGCCGAACATACTTCTGCACATCTTTTCAAGCTTTTAGCACTTTCAACACTCCCCATGTGATTGATCCCTGTGGATATATTATCCCTGCACAGGGAGGTTAAAAGTCAGCTACGAAACAGCAGCCCTCGAGCTGATAGTGAAACAAGCGTCTTGCACTTCAGCACAGTGGAGGTTGCTGACAAAGGGGTGTTTAAACTCAACCAGCTGAGTTACACTCTTGTTCGCCTTGAGAACAAACTGTCATCAGCAGGAAACACACAGAAAACATGCAGTAAGTTTCTAAAAGCTACCGGTTCATCTGGTGTGTATTCTACACGCTTGAGGGACTGCAACCTTTGTGTGTCCAACCTTGAGTTTGTACAAGAACAAACAAATTACCTTGATACCTCCCTGTTTTGAAAAAGATTTGTGGAGAAACTGTTGTACTTTCTTCTGGCTCAATAGTGTTACAGTAGCTCAAGCGCTCAAGCTAAATCTATCAAAAGCAATACAATTGCAAGTGCCATCTTTTCTACTCTCTTTCCCCTGACAGTTTTATTTCTAGACTTAAATGACTATCACTTTTACTTTTCAGTCCCAGCTTGGTCAAATGTAGCCAAGAAATTACTTGGCTAGAAGAAAACAAACACATATGGGGGGAAATTACATTTGTCTGAAATGAAAACACATAAAGTGCTTAGAGGGTAACAGCATTGTCCTCTAAAATGTGGATGAGAATTACAAGATATGATGAAATCAAAATACTGAAGTTCCTTAAAATTGAACTTGAGTGCAAAGGTAAAAGGGGAGAGAACAGCTGTCCTCATGTTGCTGATGTTATGACTGCTGTGGCTCCGTTCGGCTGTAAAAAGACACAGATTGTCTCACTGTTTAGTCTGAATCCACCGTCCAGAAGCTAAACACAGCCAGGCAGGTGAGCGTTGCGTATGTGTCCCTTTGTGTGAAAGACATTATTACACACCAACAAAGATTTCCGGCCAAACTCTCTGGTTGTTTTGTCATGTTAGAAACACACAGAACCATTTAAGTGAGTTTAAATATGTCAGTGTTTACTTTCAACGTTAAGACTCCAGCCTTTTAGAGGCAAATATTATTCATATACCGAACATATACTGTTATAATGTATATGTAGCAATCTGTCCGACCTCTTTATATTCTTAGATTATTTCTTTATATTAAAAGATTCCTGATGACAAAGGATAAAATGCATAGATATTTATATTATGCAATGGGATGGCTTTGTTATAACGAGCAGTACAGTCAGTTCTTACTTACAGTAAGTTAAAAATAACACGATTGTGTTGATTCAGTGACTCATTTAGACAGACAATCTCTCTCACATTCACGCTGGGCTTTATGTACACACATGAAGTGTGTGAGGGCTGGTGAATGCTGCAGGCACCAGCTTCTAAATCAACACACACACACACACACACACACATACACACAAAAACACATCGCTCCCACACTCACACATGCACATGCTAATCCTGCAGGGCATGGGCGAATTTAGGGCAAGCCTGATTAGTAGTGCTACTGCTTATCACCCAGAGCCAGAGAGAGAGAGAGAGAGAGAGAGAGAGAGAGAGAGAGA
>JAUZTA010000019.1:4875487-4887465 GCA_034780835.1 Ctenochaetus striatus | reverse complement strand
AAAAATGTTGCTACAAACCTTGAAAACTGAATACACACACACACACGCACACACACACACACACACACACACACACACACACAAACACACAAAGTAGAAGGGAGAGTGATTGAGAAGGCAAACAAGAGCTGGAACACAAAGCAAAAGCTTTGGGATTTCCTTCATATGTTGGTTTTGAGATGAAAGAGAAAAAATTATTCCTAAGATCCCACATATGAAAAAGATGATGCATCATTTATTATATATTATTACTGTCTCTCTCCTCAGCAGTGGATTAAATTTCTGCATTAATATATAAAGGAAACATTAGATAGATGAAAATAGATGAAAACCCATAAGCATGTTTAAAGAATGGGAAGTATTAATAAAAGAACAGAGTTAAGTAAAAGTCACAAACACAGAGTAAATAAAAGTGATGAAGAGTGAGAGGGATTAAAAATGTTAATCTGCAGCTCAGATTGTGTCGCAGGGCAGGGTGAAAGGAGGGTCACTCTCATCTCTCTACCACCCATTCTCATCCCGCATATCTCTCTATCTTTAAACCTCTTGCTGTTTGATTTATCTCATCCTGTCAGCCATTTAGTCTTACATGCACAAGGGTAAACAGACTCACTGAACTTATTTATCTCGACATCCTGCAGCGCAGTTTCCTGCAAACCTCAGTTGCATCCGTCTCTCTGAGTGCATCTTTTAAAATCATTATCAGCTGCCTGACATAAGAAAAAAATCTCACCTCCTCTCTCTTTTTTTTGTGTTCACAGAAGCCATTCTCGGTCCAGACAGGTTCAGGGGCGTGGCCAACTTCAGCACCTTCCTGTTGGACCCCACATCAGGTGTGCTGTTCCTGGGTGCCAGGGATGCTATACTGGCTGTGGACACCAAAAGACTCAATCAAGAACCAAAACAGGTAAGGATGTGTGTGTGTGATCGTTAAGTCAGCGGTCTTTCGTTATACATTACATTATATCACATTGTATCATTAATTTGGATGTCCATGTTTACCATAAAATGTGGACTTAACTGACTTTAAAATTGGATTGAAAGTGATAATAAGAGGGCTGTTTTTTAAAATTTTGTGGTGTGGTAAGTTCCTGATTAGCAAATTGGCCAATACGTTGAACATGAGGCCAGGAACTTTGTGAGTTGTGCTGTTTTCTAATCAGCCCTCGATGAACAAGTGACGGTGACTCAGATTTTCTCTTTTTCCTGTTCCCAGATTGTTTGGGATGTGCCTGACGAGAAGAGGAGGTCCTGTGTGGCAAAGGGAAAGACAGAGGTGAGAAATGTGTGTGTGCATTTGTATGTGTGTGAATGTGTGAGAGGTGCCACCAACACACACAAATACAACTGATCACGGTGTTTACAGCACCTGTGTGTTCGATTACCTGTTATAGCCAAAAAAACATCCAGAGTAACAACACCTCACATTATTTTTTAATAAAGCCTAGAAATTATATTTTTTTCAGCATTTAAATGTGCCGAAAAAATCACTGTTCCTCTGGGACATTTCAGGTCTCATCAATCTCTTATTTCAGACGCAAATGTTTCAGTTCTATTTATTTGATATTAAATTATTCATACATGTTTGTTCTGAAACTGCTGAAAGCTGAACATAAAAGGTTTGATAAAGAGCTAAAATGATTGAGATGTGATAAAAAAAGCCATCAGATCACCTCAGTGATGTTTTCATCTTATTTTGAAGTGGATTTTACTGAATTTAAGTGGCCTCAGGCATTTAAAATGTGTGATGGAGCCTTTATCTTGTGCTGCAGCAGCATGGACATGTATTTGTCTGTGAGTGTGTGAGCATGTGTGTGTGTGAGTCACAACTCCATGCTGTTCACAACGGGAAGTTCTGAGATTCATTCCAAGAATTCATCAGTAATATATGTGTGATTGTTTGTGTAAACCAAACTGTAGACAGTGTACTAACTGCACGCTGTAAATGTTGTATTTTGAAAGTTTACTACAAGCTTCAGCATCATGACTGAGATAACTATATTGCTCAAAAAATGCCTTAACAATGTCTTTATTCTGGTGAAAAGAGGACAAATCAAAAGATGAAGGTCAGTGTAACAGACAGGATGTAGAATCATTTTTCTAACTGCTTTATATGGTGATCATCAGCACAGCTTTTCACTATAAAGAGCTTGAGAGTTGATTGTTAGAAGCAGGAAATTTTTTTTTCTGAGAAAACATTGATTGCAAGATTATATTTGAGTTAGATGGATTGAGAAGGAGAGAGGGATGAAAACAGGAAGGGGAAGAGTGATGGAGGGAAGTGAGTAACCAAGGATGAATAGCACCGTTGTATTGAGAGAGGGAGCGATGCAGTGCGGGAGAGAAAACATAAAGATTAGAGAAATCAGACAATAGACCCAACAAGAAAGTACCTTCAAGTTGACTCAGAGATTGGTGTGTGTGTGTGTGTGTGTGTGAGTGAATCATGCATGAACCCGCAGACACAGATACACACATCCAGGCAGTAAGCAGGGCAACACAAAGCTCTGCTGTTACTAGCTAAGACTAAACTACCCTTGAGTTTAACTTAATCATTGCACTGATAACAAGGCTGAACAAGACAGAAGATAACTAGGTAGGTTAACACTGTTATATTTAGTCAAAATCTATCCATCAAATCCCATTGAAATGAGAATAATCTAACATTTAAATGTCCTAAAGTTAAATAATATCCAAACCTATGTTAGTTCATTTTAATGACCACTTGGGGGCAGCACAACATTAACGCCTGATTGCTGTAAGAACTTGTTGTGTCTTAACAGTTGCCTAAAAGTTACATTACTATTAAATAAGATATATTTATCTGGATTTTCAGATTAAATCATCTAGAAAACTAGTGGAACCTGCTTTTATGTCTGTGTTTTCCTGTATATTTAAGATTTGAAAATCCAGGTGTTAGTCAGTAAGCATCAGTTAGCATGAAAGCTTTTGGGTGTTTTGTTTGCAGGACATTAATATTTACTAAAGTTTTAAAAATAAGGACATGTGATGATCATTATCATCTCAAATGCATCACACAGAGTAGAATAAAACGGAGTAGAATTGACCAGAACAAAGCCATTCAGTTCAACCCATGCCAGATTGTGAATGAAGCTTAGTATGAACGAGGTTAATTTGGAGCAATGAAATAGCTAATCCCCAGCTGATCCCATTGTTTCCAGCCTGAGCTCTCTGCGTCTCCCTCTCTGGCTTTCTGTCCATTTCACGTGGAGCTCTACCAGCATGAGGGGCTGGTGGTGTTGCAGTGGGGGCTGATTTAAGTGACATGATCTGGGCATAAGAGAGGATCAGGTCCTTGGGGTGAAGGTGACTCAGGCCTGGCACGCAAACACAGACACACGGACACACACGCTAAGTAAAAAAAAAACGGCCTGCGTCATGGTTTCATGGTAACAGGGGAGCGACAATAGGGGTGTTTTTCCATGACAGCTGTGGACTGAATATGCATGGGTTTAAGAGGGGAGGGATTTAAAAACAGAAAGAGAAGCTCAACAAATACATCATCCTTGCTGTGTATGTATGAGACTGAAAAATACTCACAGAAGCGAGCTCAGTGTGTTTCATTTATTCATGAAAATGATTGATCTTAAGTTGCACTTTGCCTGCCTGTGTGAGTTGGCATGAGTGATTTCTGCTGGTAGCAATGGGGGTCTCGAGTGTCTGTACCAGCAGTCTGGGTCTCCAATTTCCAGTCAGAATTATTGATACTGCAGCTGTTCTCAAGATCCACTCCAGTCTCTTTCCTCTAAATGTCAGTCTGGTCAGTATGGGAGCACATTTAACCAACTAGTTAATCCGGTGTCACGTCCAGGAGCACTCGACGTATCAGATTAGGTGTTTGACATCTTATCTGCTGAAATGGTTGCAGCACGTAACACTTATCAAACATAAATACTTAAGGTTTTAGCTTTTACAAATCTAAAAAAAAAACACCAAAATGCACAGATATTATATATATTCAGACTCGTTAATATTTATTCAGTTACATTCTGTGCATATTTGGTTCAGTATAATTTTCAATAAATAATGCAGTTATAGATTTTAGACAATATCACATATCAAGTTAATTTGTTTTTACAATAACTGAAAGTTACTCTTCCACACATGTTAAATGATTCATAAAGCTGAAACTGAGCCATAAGATGGATTACTCAATGCAATGCTGTCTGTTTGTCTCCCCCTGCAGGCTGATTGCAACAACTACATCCGACTGCTGGAGTTTCTGGGCGATGGACGCATATATGTTTGTGGCACCTACGCCTTCGACCCCCAGTGTGCCTTCCTGGTTAGTTTTGTGTGTGTGGGAGTGTAAGTGTGTGTTTGAGTGACTGTGTGTCTGTCTGTGTGTGTGAGTGTGTGTGAGGTCCTTCTCTTATTAGTCTGTGTCTAACTGTGTAAATCTCATACTTGAGTGATATTATAGGGCAGATCTGTGCCCGAGGATCTTACAATATGTCACTTCCCAGCATGCACACACAGCTGCGGCTCACCATTTTTCCTAACTGGTGTGTGTTTGCTTTCATGTGTGTCCCTGTACATGTGTGTTTGCACCTACATCATGTGTATTAAGAGCTCAAATTAATCTTTGTGACAAGTTTGCGACAACAAAGTTTCACCAAGAGCATAGACAGAAGGGCATGCAAACAAA
The DNA here is from genome assembly GCA_034780835.1 of Ctenochaetus striatus. Lineage (NCBI taxonomy): Eukaryota > Metazoa > Chordata > Actinopteri > Acanthuriformes > Acanthuridae > Ctenochaetus > Ctenochaetus striatus. The sequence goes on along the minus strand of JAUZTA010000019.1, from coordinate 4,882,796 downwards.
CACATGCAGACCCCCTCCACACAGGCACACACTCACACACACACACATACTGTTATTTTACCACTGCAGTGTTGATATACACACACTTTCTTTCAGTAATAATAAAAAATGTTAGGGGAGTGACATTTTTAGAGGTTACTTTGAGCACTAAAGTCACTGAAGCATTTTGCATAAATAAAGTATAATTAGAGTCCATTATATTAAAATCTTATGCAGAAAAACTGCAGAGATCAAACTAGAAGTGTTTTTTTTTCACTTTAATTACTTTGAACTATGATAAAAGTCAAGACAGCTGTGAAGAAATACATAATAAGACATTTTACATAGCGGTCAGGTGTTGCCCTTGTAATTCTAACTTACTCTCTTCTCCTGCTGTCACACAGGAGCTCTCCTCCTTCACACTGGAGAAAGCTGAGGATGGAGGAGTAAAGATGGAGACAGGGAAGGGCAAGTGTCCATTTGAGCCCAGTCAGCACTACACAGCTGTAATGGCAGGTATGACTAAATATGACTAATTAGATGATTCATCTTCTTATTTGTTTGTTGTGTGGTTGATTAAGATTCATACCTTGTTACTGTCGGGTTCTTTTTGCATTTTACTCGGCATAAATTTAATAAAACTCACATAAGTGTCTCTTTTGTCTAGACGGTATCCTTTACACAGCAGCCACCAGTAACTTCCTTGGAACGCTGTTTGACATCTCCAGGGCAACAGGTCTTGAGCAGGGCCGCATCCGAACTGAACGATCCATCAACTGGTTGAGCGGTGAGACGCAGCGCGCTCGCATACAATTACATACTCGAAAACCTCCATTTACATATGTCGACACACACAAACGCTCCAACTCAAACACACTTGAAATTGCCTTGATTATACATTCCCAGAGAAAAAAAGTCTGATTGTGTGTGTTTTTCTTGTGTGTGTTTGTGTGTGTGTTAGACCCAGAGTTTGTGAGCTCAGCCTTCATAGAGCAGTCTGCAGACAGCAACCCAAGTGGAGATGATGACAAAATCTACTTCTTCTTCACTGAGGTGGCCAAAGAATATGACCTCTACACCAAAGTCAAAGTGCCGCGGGTGGCACGGGTCTGCAAGGTAACCTCACATCTTTACTGAATGAGTGATTGATTGATCACCTGTTATTTATTCGCTGCAGGTCCTAATCTTTCTCCTCTCGTCTGTTCAGTCTGATGTAGGAGGGATGAAGACTCTGCAGAAACGTTGGACCACCTTCCTCAAGGCCCAGCTGGTGTGTGAAGACAAACCCAGCGGTCAGCGTTATAACATCCTCACTGATGTTTTCACCATGCAACACACACCAGGAGACCCCAGCAGCACACACTTCTACGGACTGTTCACCTCCCAGTGGTAAGCTGAGAAAAGAGCATGGATGTAAAGAAATACTGCTATACTGTAGCTTGTAGCTTTATTTTTATGGCACTGTGTATATTTAAAGGATAGTATAACTTGTACATAATAGTGAAGTTTACAGGACTGACCCTTTGTATTATTGTGACATGTCAAGAGCAGCTCAACATTTGAGAAATGACTCAAATTAGCTTTTTGGCCAAAGTTAAAACAAGAAACTTGACAGCTTCAGCCGGGATACATTCAGCTTAGCTTAGCAGAAACACTGGATGTATCAGAAAATGACCAGCCTCCCTTTTTACAAAAGCACCTCATGGGAACCTTTAAACCTCCCTGATTGAAATGATTCATCTTCTTTAATCCGTGCAAAGTTGGAGTGTTACTACAAGACATAACTGGGCCAGCTGTTTCCCCTTGCTTGTAATCTTTATGCTAAGCTAAGCTAAACTAGCAGTTTCCTGACTATTGCTTCATATTTGTCCCACAGCACAAGAGTTGTATTCATCTTCTCATTAAACTTATTTTAAGAAGGGCATTAGTGCATTTCCAGAAATGAAAATATTCTCTTACTATTGAACTCTTAATATGACTGTGCTCCCTTTCAAAAAGGAGCAAAATCATAGTTTAATAATTATCATCCTTTTTCATTTTCTTAGGGAGCGTGAAGAGTTATCAGCAGTGTGTGTCTTCAGTTTGTCTGACATAAGCAAAGTGATGGATGGTCCCTTTAAAGAGCTAAAGAAGACCTGTGAGAACTGGATCAACCCTGAACCTGTCCCCACACCACGTCCTGGCCAGGTATTAAACTTCACAAACACTTAACCATTGCATGCTACTACCATCACCACCTTTACTTTATCTAAACCTTTAATTTTCTACCGGATCAATAGAAATGACTCAGAAATTACCTTTTTTCCAGTGTTTGAACAGTGCTTTGAAGGCCTCTGGAGTTGAGTCCTCCCTGAAACTTCCTGACAAGGTGTTGACATTTGTGAGAGACCACCCCCTGATGGAGAACAGTGTTACTGCAGCACCCCTGCTGGTTCGGAAGGGAATTACATACACCAAGCTGGCTGTAACACAGACTGACAGCGGAGTGCAGGGAGGAGCAGTGCTGCACCTTGGAACAGGTGAGAGGAGAGGGGAGGCAGGGATGACAAGGAAGGAGAGGATACAGTGGATAGAATATGAAAAAAAGATAAACCTGAACTGGCTGTCAAAATCTGAAGTCACTGCAGTTGAAAGCTGAAAAAGTAAAGAATGTTAAAAATAAATTTTAAAAAAGAGTTGTTTACCATGTGTCTGTGTGTGTTGCAGACCGTGGGGAGCTCCACCGGGTGGCAGTAGTGGGCCAGAATGCCACCTTACTGCAGGAAATTCCTCTGTTCTCCTCACAGGAGCCTATCAACAATATAGTACTGTACCAGGTAAAGCAGTCACACACTTTTTTCACACACAAACAGCACAAATATATAGACGTGCATACAGCATTTAAACCTGCAGTGGACAAAAAATATCTGTTACATTGCTCAGTGTTTCTATAATGGTTTTCCTGTGTTTCCAGGGCCAGGCTCTGGTGGGTAGCCCTCTGTCTCTGGCTCGTGTCCAGGCTGAAGGCTGTGCTCTGTATCCCAGCTGTAAGGTGTGTGCCAGAGCCAGAGGCCTTGGTTGTGTGTGGAACCAAAAGGAAGAAGCCTGCAGGCCCACAACAGCAGAGTGAGTACTGCAAGAACATTACAATGAACTGGAAGACTTCCAAAGATTAAAAAAGAAAAGTCAGGAGCAGAAAATGGTGTAGTTATTTGTAAAATCTGACCCAGTTTTCTTTTTAGCACGTTTACTTTTCATCCTGTTTGAAGCATTTAAAAAAGAGCAGTAGTATGCATGAAATCACCACATTTTTCATTTTGATACCAAAAATGGGGTCAAATTGACTTTTGACCTGATCAAATTATTATCTAATCAAAACCATAGACCTGTTTTTTGTTTTTTTTGTTAATGTTACATGCAAGTAACAATCATGCAGGAAACAAACCTGTGTGGTCCATTTCATACCATTTAATCTAATATCAGTTGATTAAACTGATTGCACATCTGTTGAAAGATTATTATTTATTGATTATAAGGAAATCTTTTGATCATCAGGCACCAAAGAAAAACCTGTGTTCCTGCTGAAATGTAAATCCAGAAGTGTGACTCTGTTTTGTGTGTTCAGGCCCGGCCCCGGTGATATGGTAGATGCTGCCTTGAGACAGTGTGATGAAGAAGAAGGTAAGTGTATCTCATTGTTATACCTTAATTTTTAAATAATATACAATATTAATATTATGTTTGTGCTTTGTAGTTAGAATTCAAACAAAGACACAATCACATGTCTGTTTCTCTGTCTCTATGTGTTAGTTTTGATCTTCAGCAACTCTCTGTCTTCCTGCTTGTTGTCTCCTTTAGGACGCTGCAACCCGTCCATCAGGGAGCTGCGAGTTTCTGTGGGTTTGCGCCTCCTGTTGCCATGTGTTCAGCTGTCTCCCAGGTCCTGCAGCTGGGAGCATCCTCCTCACAGACACACCAGGCAGCACCACTCTGACCTGGAGGTGACAGTCACAGAGGACAGCCTGGGAAAATACATCTGCACTTGTCAGGTACACAGGCAAAACATATGAAGGTGGAGTTACAGGGGCTGTTGGGATGTGTTTTGCTTGTAATAATCTATGTCCTTATTCATGTACATTTTTTAGTCCAACTATTTTTTAAATTCATTTATTTTTTTAATGTTAAATATATGTTAATAGTATTAGCTTTATAAGTTATTTAAAATGGGGAGTGTTACTACAAGACAGAACCAACAATGGCAGTGTTTAACTCTCTTTTTCACTCAGCAGGCAAGTCGCCCAACAGTAAAACAAAGTTAACTCAAACTGATGAAACAACTCTCTTTTCTTCTCTTTATCAGGAGGCGGGAACAGGTATCAGAGACCCCACCCCCTGCCGCAAAGCAGCCTATCAGCTGACTTTAGAAGATCCCAGTGCTGGAGGAACAGTGGCAACAGCAGGAAGTCGTCACGTCTTGGCAATATATATTCTTATATTCTGCAGTGGTTTACTGCTTGGTGTGTTCCTCCTCTGCTTTTTGAATCATCGGCGCAACATTAGCCGTCAGGGCCACCACCTGCCAGATAACTCGCTGTCATCAGAAAAGGGGCGGGACTTGCTGGGCTCCTCAGCCACGCCCCAGTCTCCTAGCAGTGCCAGCCTGCTGTCTGAGGGATTCCGACTGACTGAAAAACGTAACGGGACGGCGACATCAACCACGTCTACGACACTCCTCAGTAACCAGGGCAATGGTGGTCACCATGGCAACAGCTTCAGTGGCACCCTGATCCATAGCAACCCCAGCAATGGCCATGGGAATTCCCTGTATGCCAACTGCAACACAAACAGCAGTGGGATGAAGTTTGGAGCAGAAATATTAGCTGCAGACATGCTGGATGGAAGGACGGGGGAGAGGGGAAGGTTGGAGGGGATGGAGAGGGAGTCCGGGGTAGGGGATGAAGTGGATGAGGGACTGGGAGACGGGGTAGGGGATGGGATGAAAGGACTGGAGGAGGAGTTGGCCAACTTTCCAATGTTTAAGGCATCAGCACCACTGGCTAAGTGTGAAGAAAGTTCAATATGAAATGAAAAATGCAAATGTATTGACTGCACCATTTTGCATCCCTCAACTGAACTGAATACTAGTGAGAGAAATGCAAAATGACTACTGCCAAATGCCTTTTGAATGGAAGCTGTGGCATGAAGAGAGACTACAGAGATATATGAGGAATCTATGATAAGTTTTATCTACGCATGTGAGAGAGACATGTGGAAAGAACTGCGAGACAGAAAACAAGTTCCAGTGTTGTGGGTCACTCAGTACGAGAACCACAGCTAAATAAATGTGTCCCATGTAAATATAAAATGTAAATATAAGCCTGAGTGTAAAAGTCTGAACTTGACTGTCTACATGGGGTTGAGAGTGAGACCATGCAATTTAAATGTTACGAAGAATCAAAGATGAAGTGTCTACATGTGTGGACATTGAGAAGCCATATTGTCATCCTTCTTTACTTCTGTTGTTGTTTGTTCTCTCATTCTCTTCTCCTGATGGCACTGCAAAAGAAAAGTGCACTTTGAACCTCTCTGCACCTCTCTCTGTCTCTCTATTTCTATTTCTCTCTGACACACCACTCAAATCCCAGACTTTGATGGGTCTAAAGGCACCAAAGGACCGCTGAGCCATATACAGCCCAGCCAGATTGCACCAGTCCTGTCAGAGACTTAAAGGACCATGACATCGCTGCACAGCCTTCAGACGGCTGCAGTGACTGTGACCGTGCTGTCCCTGCCTATGCTGCCGCAGCGGTCAAGATTATGAAAGTTGGATGTCAACTATCAGAACTGTGTCAGTGTGGAAAGCTCAAGACGCACAGTGGATGTAAGTTACTGACCATGTCTAGATCTGTCACATGATTTTCAAAAGGATGTGAAATTCATTTCAGCCTCCCAGAACGGACCTTGCCTGATATAAAGCCACATTTCCTTGTTTGTTGAGTGTGGATATTGAAATAAAAGTGTATTGTTTTGTCATGCTGTTTTGTAATAAAGCCAAAAAAATGTTAACCTGGTGTCACTGTGGCCATGCTGTCTGCTGCACATCAGAGTGTGAGATAGTCCAAAGTTTTGAAACAAACAGTGTTCATCTTCCACCCTCCTAATATAGACCAAACTAAAATAAAGTGTGTGTGTTTATGAGGGTGTGTATCTTTTCAGATATATAAATGAATACATTGATGATATTAGGAATTCATTTTGTCCTCATACACTTGTAGTTTAATCTGAAATTATACAACTGTTGCTAGAAAAAAAATTTGTTATCATTACAGTCTCTTGCAGGAATAGTATGACATTTTGGAAAATACATTTTGTACAAAGGAATAGATGAACAGATAGATATAGAAAGTTAGTTTAGTTTAACCTTAACCCACAAAGCTAAAAGCAGCTTATATTAAGGACTATAGGTCCAGTTAAAAACAGCTAGCTGTGTCCTGTCTAAATGCTTACAGACCTAATGCTAAGATAGGCTGACTGGCTGGTGATTGTAACATCGGATGTCACAGGCTGTTTCTGTGAAGCCCAGAGGTCAGTTATATCATCCTATCCAGAGAGACCTAGTAGGCTTATACTGAAACGGAGAAGAAATAAAAGAAAGTCAAAGACAAAAACAGCACTCATAACCAAAAAGGATTAAACATGGGTGCTGGACATAAATACAAATAACTGATTCTGCATCCTAAAGTTTTCAATAAGGATATATCAACACATGTTTAGCTCAAGTTTTTTGTGGAAGTGATGTTTAAATGCTACTCTAGATGTGTTTCGTCATTATCCATACTTTTAATATGATAGAGGCACCTTTATAAGTTTCTTTTCTCATTGTTATAACATGACAGTAAGACAGTTTTTTCCTGATGTTCCATTCATGTTGGGCTAGGTGTGAAGGTGTATCTCCAGGTCCTGCAGGCTTTTTTTCCTGCTTGATTTTTGTGTATATTTTCAGTGTACTATAGAGCTCTATGTAGTTATTTTTGTACATTTAGTCTCGTGTATATGTGTGTTTAAATGTTGTGTACTGCATGTATATTATTTATTCTTTTGTATCATATGACTTGTCAGGCAACAAGTTATATATCCCAAAACCTGTTCATGTCTGATAAAGAGTTGGGGCCTGAAACATTCAGAGTGGTGACATATCCTTATTTAGTGTCTAGCTCTATTAAGCTCTGAGGATTCTATTTAAACAGCTGACATTTCAGGTTTATGATCATTTTGTTTATGAGGCCATTTGGTTTATGATCATGAAGCAAATCATTATTGTGTGTTGAGCAGTTCGTCAGGTTTTCTGTAG
>JAUZTA010000019.1:4849862-4861517 GCA_034780835.1 Ctenochaetus striatus | reverse complement strand
TATGATTGGTGGAACTGACGGGAGGCTGGCCAAAATTGTGGAAAAGTGGCGGTGATTGGACAAAATTGCAAGGTCGCACAGAATTCACGGAGATTGGTTGAATTTGCGTTAATTGTTGATCAACAATTAACGCAAATTGTTGCGACCCTTAATTGTTGCGATCGCAACATCGCGAATTCCTGGAGGGACTGAATAAGGCAAAGAAACTGGAGTTAAGGTGGAAATGATGCATGCAGTCTGAAAAAATATAGAAAATTGAAGTCATATTTTGTTTATTATCAGAATTCTGATTAATTTTCTGACACAGCTGATGCCAGATGTGTTATTAATCTTCATCATTCTCTGGTTCTGGTTATTATTATCACAACTTGTCTTTTATTTTGCTTTGCTGCACATGTGCTCACATGCATATGCATCATTTACATTTAATACGCTGAACACAGCCGTCATTATATCAACCCTTTTACACCTTCCTCCTCCTCACCACCTGCATTCTTCTGTAACAAATACTACTGAATATCAGAATATCTGTCACTTTTTATTTATTTTATTATTCTTGATGTTTTTCATTAATTCACTTTTCATTAGATCAGCTGCCTGTTTTGTAGAACAGAAAAATTATCATGACACAAATCATCGTCTTTCATCTTCTTCCTTCATCTGATGAGTCTCTAAACTTCACTGATTTTATTTTTTACTTATCTCTCTCTCTTTGTGTCTTTTTATTTAAGTCTCTCTTCTGTTTTCGTGCTTTGTTCCGAGCTCAGACCGAACATGAAGGCGACACGAGTGAGGCCTCAAACAACAGAAAAATATTAGAGAGCAAAGATAATTAAAACCCGCAAAGTTTTAATAACTTGCTCACAATGAACTGACTCCCCCACCGGAGGGTCCGTGTGCAGCCCAGCATGAGACGCTGGAAACGACGCGCAGCGAACCTCCTGAAGGCCTGTGGGTGGACGGGAGCAACAGCACCCATGGGAGAAAAACAACAAAACTAATTTCATTGAGACTAAACAAAATTAAAACAAGTCTTTGTGTAAGAGACGTAGCCTCCACACCTGCCCTGCATCCGCCTCGTTAGCCCTGCCCGGTGCCTGTGTTAGTGCTCAGCCAATCAGCTTCTTTCCTGTTTAATCATCTCATTCCTCTCACCTGAGCTGCTCCACCTGCCCCTCGTCCCCTCGTCAGTTTCTTTGTATTTAAGTCCAGTTTTCAGGTCAGACTTTGTCAAGTCTTCTGCTCTGCTGCTCTGTGTTTCTGTGTCCAGCTTCTCTTGTTTCTAATAAAGCTTCTTTTTTCTTTTCTGATCCTGCCTGCAGTTCAGTTAAATCCACCTGTTCTGCTCTCTTTTTTTTTCCTGTGATACCAAAGAGAAATGTTCTGACTCTCCTGAAGGGGATCCGGGGCAGAAAGCTTGAGATTGTGATGGAATTTTTGTTTAATGCTTCTGTTTTCCCTTAACGGACCCTCAGAGATGTTGTAGAAAACAGAACCATCAGATCAGACTTCTGTGAGACTTGACTCTCGACTTGCCTGACCACAGAGAAATAAAAATCATACAGTTGTTTTGAAACAATAACAATCAACAGTATCTCGTGAAAACATTGAGAGACGTTATTAAAAAATTCCAGAAATCGACCTTTGGTGTCCTGATATGAAGAAAATTCATTCTCGTCTTGCCTTTTCAGAACAATCACATCAGTTTTGAATAATTCAAAGCCTGTTTTTCTGCCTTTTATATACAACTCATTTACATTTAATTTGCATTAAATTGTATTATAAAAGCTATCACCTTGTAAAAGGACTTGCTTATTTTGATTGTGGATGACAAACGTCTGATTTTTTTTTTCCTCATCCGGTTGGCGTTGCTTTTGTTCCGTGATTCCTCGCCGGCAGTCTCTTCAGTTTATTTCATCCTGCATAAGAACATTAGCTGTGAGTCAGCTAACGCTAACGCTACCACCCAGACCCTCAGAGGGAATCAAAGGAGAGACATGGATGTGCTTCAAGTGCAGGGTGGGGGGCTGACAAGGCTGATATGAGAGCTAAAGACCATTTTCACGTCGACTGCTTTGGGGTTTCCGTTTTGTTTTTGGGGTTTTTTGTTTTTTTTTCGTTGAGTTGAACTGTCTTCATTCTTTAGCGCCGAGAGCATCACAAGCGCCCTCAGAAAGCAGTGTTTTGCATGATGATACGTGCCAGGTTACGTCAGATGCGACGCACCAGCTGGACAACGACCTCCACGGGACACCGGGAGGGCACGCCGACGCCTTGTGATCTGCATCTCCACGTCGTCTTGGCCTGAGGGGAGCCGAGCGCTGCATTCATTGACTTTCAGAGCCAGAGTTGTGCTGAAAACACAAGGAGTTTTCTGCTTCATATACTTTCCCTTCAGGCTTTTTTTTTTTTTTTAGCATTATGTTGATCAAACTAAATTGCGAAAACAACCTCACAGGCATCAGGCAACGCTGGGATGGAAAATACACCTTATTTTTGATGATCCAGCATGTGTTTTTTTTGTTTTTCTCAACATATCCTGAGTCAGCTGACTGTCAAAAATGATTGTCAGACTGCGTCCTGAAGTCATTACATCTTAATTTTCCCAGTGAAAACCTTCATCCTGCTGCATAAACATTTGTTACCGGAAAACTAAATTTCCTCTCTTTTGTTTCTCAATTACTGAGCTGCTGGTCTGTAAACTATTTTTCCTTTTGTTACAAAAGCATCTTGGTTATACAAAAAAAAAAAAAACTGTGGTTTGTTTGTGTGTTTGCAGTGGGTTTTTTTTAGATATCCAACATTTCATTTCATTTCATTTCATCAACACTTCCCCTCAGGGCTGCTCTATTGTGTTGACAACAGAGGAGAAACGAAAGGCACGACTAGCACTGTAGAGACGGGACATATTTATATAACCTGTTATCAGCGCTGTATCTTTACCAGGGGCACACAGTAACAATGCACAGGGGGAGAGAGAGGACAAACAGCTAAAAAAAAAAAGCAGGAAACAGCACAAGAGATTAAGCAAGAGAAGCAGAAAGCATATGTGTGATGACAAAGCTTAAGGAGGCCAATGAATTATTAATGATGACAACACCCTTACATAAGACTCCATATTAGAAAGTGTGGTACCTTACATGCAGCTAAACACTGGTTTCATATGACTGCTGCTCAGATGCACACACACCCGGAGAGACAGAGTGAAGGGGGAGATTATGCACAATGTTATGATGATGTCTTATAAAACTGGGTGTTCTTGTCAGGCTTGGCTGGTCAAGAGAAGCAAGGACGAACAGCATCTTTAAATCCTTTTGTTTCAACCACCAACACAAGCTGTTAATATTCATCTCTTTAAACTGCACAATACCATCCAAGCACAGGCTAGCTGGGCCAACGAATGCAGCTCTCAAGCGAATTTGAGAGAGTTGGTTGGGTTGGAGAGAGAGAGCTGGATGCGGGAAGCAAGACAGTTACTTGACAGGTGGTGAGTCATTCACACGCACATCTTCAGGTAGGTGACGTAACAATCGTCAGGAGAAGATCTACCAATCTGCAGGGTTAGTTAGAATTTATCACAAGAAACAGAACAACACTAAGGAACACTGGGTTAAAAACTGGCCTGCTTTGGGGTCAGTGTAGCACTGCCACAATGCTTTGCCCAATATTGATGTTATTTTTATATTGATGTTGGGTTACTTGATGTAAACAGCCCCTCTGCTGGCTGCTTTTGCACTCATTGGTCAAGAGTATTTCAGCTCAATTGCATCTGTGATGTATTGATGGAACAATGGGTCGTTTTTAACCCAGTGTTTTTATGTGAAGGATTTAACTGCAAGATACCACACAAGAACTACTTTGTGCCAATATATCAATAAAACAATACTAACATACACAACTATCTGTGCCACCGTGTTTACGCACTCAGCTTTATAAGACAGCGATACTACAAGTAAGTAAAGTTTTTTACTTTTTGGAAAATTCCACTCTTAGTTTAGCGTGACTAGAGTTCTTTATTTGTCTCTAATCAACAAAATTTGTCATTTCAAGCGTAAACTTGTGCAGCATTGCTGGGAAACGTTAAAATCTTTCCATGTGAAAAAAATCAAAAATAGCCAAAACCATGCAGAAATACTCCAAATGCTTCAAGTATGTTATATGCTTTGAGTTTGTTTTGTGTATTTGTCTCATGTTGTCTGATTTCATAAGGTATTGCTGTGGGAGTGTGACCTGTGGAGGTTGCAGGAACCTCACAGACAAAAACAAGAGTCAGCCAATCACTTGACCTGCACTTGACCATCATGGTTTTATTGACTGCATGGAGAAACCAAAGCTCTGGAAGAACTGGAAGAAACCCACACAGACATTTAAATGAGATGCAAACTAAAACACAGGACCTTCATTCTGGGAGACAAAAATGCTGACTGCTGTGCTACCTGCATATAATGCGATGCTGCTTTGGATATCTCCAAAATTCGTGCTGCATTATTTTTTTAAGAGCTTAAATTATGCATAGATAAAAGCACTGCAGCAGGAAGGTTATAATTCTGATATCATGTTTAGGCAGACATTAACTGTATTTTGTGACTTAGAAAGTAACACTAATCCACAGTAGTAATGTAATTTAGATCTATATAATTTTTCATTCAAATTGCACTTTGTTATTTGAACACATCATGCAAATATCTTAATATGCTGTGTTTCAAATGCAGCTTTTTTTAAGGAAGTTATTTTCCTCCAATGTTCATCTTCATCCCTCCATGGATGGATGTCAGCCATTTCTCTCTCATCTCTTCTGTCACTTCTGCTTTCCTGCGATGTCAAAGTGACTAACATTCAAAATTCTGACTTCACAGTGTCGCAGTCTGACCGGCGTTCTTCCTTTCTTTCTAAAGCCTATCATTTTCTTGGATGCTGTTCACATATATGATGGCAAGTCTGTCACTCTGTGTTTCAGACTTACAACTGCACAACCCACCGCCTCCACATAACCACCATGAGCTCCAGATTGTTCATTTGACAGTTTTCCAGCAGGCTTTTCTCCATCTGGACTCTTGGTTGATCTCATCCTGTCATCGACACTCCTATGCATTTACACTTAAAGAAGATACATGGCTATGGTGTCTAATCACAAAAATCTCTCTCTGCTGCTGACCTAAACATGTTCAAACTAATTTCTCTTTATTAAAATCACTACACATAGTGACTATATAGATGTGTTTTTAATAGAGAGTAAAACATTCCCTTTAGTTCAGTGAAAGTAATTAACTTGTTTTGCACAAACTCATCTACAGCAACTACAAGATGAGTCACAATCATTATTGCTTTGTCCTCCAGAGTCAGTCTCATCTTCCAGTTCTCCTTTTAAAACACCATCTGACTGTAATTCTGTCTGTCTGTCTATCTGTCTGTCTGTCTGTGTAGAGAAATATGTCCCCAGTGCACCGCAGGATGGAGGGGATGAGTCACTGCGGAGACGACCTTAACAACAGACCGTTAAACAAGTTTCACTGAGACCTTTACATCTGGCACGCACGCACACACTCACACAGGGAAGTAATCAGCACACACCGCATGCATATTTCTACTTACAGACGCATATTGTCACACTTGGTCGGAGCACGTTTCCAGCAACCCTGATCGGGGACTCATAAGTGACAATAACATTAAGCATCTGCCTCAATCTTGATGCTTAGCACAACACAGCCCACATACGTAAACACCCACACAGACTAATTACCTCATTTTAATGGGGACTGAAGGCTGCCTATTAGTCAGGTTGTGAGAGCATAGAGAAATAGATTAGTTAGGGGTTGAAGCCATTAAAGGCTGGCATTGGTTAATGAGAGCAAACAATCGCTCTTGGGGAGTTTCAGCAGCTGAGCATGTGACATGTGACATGCAGAATGTCGCTGCATATTAAAAGGCAAGTTTTAGGCTGTATCTTAAACTTTTTTTTTTTTTTTTGCAACAGTTAATAAGTCAGTATAAAGAGACCTGATTGGAGCTGTCCTATTTATATATATGGTTAATCAAGGGGAGGCAGCCGTGTATTTTGGAAGTCTGCAGGCTTTCATTTCAAACAGCAGGCGGACTCTCTGATTAAAAGCCCTGCAAGAAGCAACTAATCAGCTGCTTGTGTTTGGTTGAAATGCAAATTAGGTTCACCGCAGCCCAAATGGTTGGCTGTAACTTCTAAACAATGTTATATTCTTCTACCTAACTTCCACTTACATGCACAATGCACAAGTTAACTCTGAGTGGAGCATGAACATGTTTGGTGGATTTTAAGTGATCTGAAGTTTACATTTTAGTGTTTCTTCGTTATACAAGAAAATAATGACAGTGATTCAAAATGAAAGATCCGTGGTGTCTTGAAAATCACTCAGAAATCATCCATCTGGGACTATGAATATCTGAGATGCCTGCTCCAGACTCATGGTTGAACAAATGGAGCAACTCACACACAGCCTGTCACTTTTTCAGTGACTACAGTATAGAGCCAAAGTCCCGACCCCACCTTCAGGCTAACTTCTGTTTCACTAGATTTTGCATCCCAAAGCAGTGTCTCAATGAGCCTTTCTGTCATTCATCTGTCTGAAAAATGGTGCATGTTCCTGGGGCCCCTATAAACACTTTGATGATTTTAACAAATTAAACAATAAATAATTTGTTTGTTGCATTCAGAAAGGCTTTCATGTAGACGTAGATGTAGCAGTGCAGCAGTGCACATACTTCCACTTGACTCGGTTTTGTCATCTGTAACATTTTACTCCACTCTCCTCCAAAATCATTTTGTAAACCTTTGGCTAAAAACTCTTCTGTATAAAATAATCTACACTATTTAGTTATTATGGACTGATTTTATACCAGCAATGGTAGTACAATATTAATACAAATTAAAATAAAAAATGTCATTTTTAGTAGAGCCGCATTCTTTTTCTATCACCTTTAGTATCACATATCTCCCTCTCTGCTTTCATGTTCCTTATTCTCCACCTTTGGGTGTTGTGCCTTTTACAACCGATGATCCAGAGTAAAAGGGTAACTTTATTGATTAAATCCAAAATATAAAAAACACAATAATGTTACTTTTATTTGGACAAAAAGGTTACACCATCAACTAGGGGCCAGCTAGGGCCATGTTCTCTTCTCTTCTGTCCAGTGAATATTTTGATGTTTCTATATTATTTCTTTACAATATTCAAAGTTGAGAATAACCTGTTTTTATCTTAAATCTAAGAAAAACAATCGATAAGTGACGTTGTGTTGACATGTAAACAAATCTGACCAATAGCAACAGTCTCCTGCTATAAAACCCCTGTTTGTAGGGATGGTTAATAAATTATCCTTCCAACCAATCGAAACACAACTGGAGCATTTCAGCCAATAAAGAATTGGGTAAATGATCCATACAGGTTGCTATGGCAACAGTATGAAGGCCACAGGTGCATATCCTTGAGGAGCAAGATAGAAACAGGATCATTTTAAGTTTATCAGACATAGTCTATAAAGCTACAACCACCTGGGGGCTGGGGCGTGTGTGTGTGTGATTTAGGCACGCGCACACACACAAAAGGTTAAAAAGGTTCACTGATCTCTTGCTTCAACATTACCTTTGCTGTCATGGCAACAGAGCGCTGTAGCGGTTGCAAGGTAGGAGGCTGGTGGAGAGCAACGAGAGGCAGAGAGAGGGGATGAAGAATGGAGGACGATGAGCTGGAGGAGAAGGAGGAGGAATGTCGGGCAGGAGGCAGGAGATTGATGGAGCAGAGAAGGAGACACTGAGGGGGTGGATGCCTCGGCCAGCCTGAACGGTTTCGCTCCGTCAGCCTGGCGAGGAGGCAGAAGAAATGAAAAGGAGGCAGCGTGAGATAATGCACATGAAAGGAAAAGGTTGGCATGGCTGCGCTGATAAGTTTGTGCTTTCACTGTCAATCCCCAGTTCTGAAGGCACATCCCTTGTTTTTACAGAATAATACAGACCGAGAGTATTTGTGTCGAGGTTTGAATAAAAATATGCAAACCGAAGAAAGACAGGAATGGTAGAAAGTCACTTTGAAGAAATTAAAAATGTATACACAGGTATGAAGGGATTTGTTCATGTGTCTGATCTGCGCCTGCAGGGACCACAGCTCATGACACACACACTGAAATCAGGAAGGGAGAAGTCTTAATCTGTTTTTAATCTGGTCACAAAGCAAAAGCTCAGAGGACATAATGATCTCCACAGTGTAAAAACATTTGATGGATTAAGTGGAAAAGATGGTAAATGCAGCAGGTGCTTCATGGGATAGTTTATTATGGAGCTTTAAGCAGCTATGCAGTTACATGTTGTGTCACTGTGCACTTTCTTATCTTTATCTATCAAAGCCTGGTTGGAATACTATCTATTTTCATGTTTTAGAGGTTCTCCCCCCAGCAGCTTCAATCACAGCTTTAACAGAAACAAAAGCCATATTAAGCAATCCAAGAAAATATAAGGACATCAGGTAACTGCAAAACACCTTCTGACAAGAACAAACTACTGCACTTGTTTCTCTTCTTTATGGACATGAACTGAACTGTGCATAATATAACTCATTCAGATGGATGATCACTGAGGTTTTATATTAACGTCAAGGTTTGCTTACCTGCTGTCTCAGTTTGGAACAATTGGCAGTTCATGTTAGTTTCATCTAAAAGACTTTGAAAACTAAGTGTGGTCTAGTTTAACAATGAAGTATTTTTGGCCTCTTATTAGAATTCTTGTTACACTGTCATTCAATATTATAATGTGTAATTATGATATATCATTAGCCACTATGAGACACCGAATAAACCAAAACAAAAGAAGCATTATCATTTGCCTCCTGAAGCTTTATGTCACCTTTATGGACACCAAATTTTTCATGACACCCAGAGTTGGACATCATTCTGCTGTATTATTTCTAAAAGCATTTGATTTTCAGAAAGTCTGATACAAAGGAACACATAACATAAAGAGTAAACATCCAACAGAGAAAGGCAAAGTTAGATGCTATGCAACAATAAATAAGCTTGTGATATTTTATCCTTTTGAATCATTAGAAATTAGAATTTCTTTAACTTTTATTTATTTTTTATAAAAGTCTTGTAAAGACGAACTAAACATATGTCCCCTTATTCTGTTTGGTGATTTGTTTGTTAGAGTAAATCACATGAATTAATTATTGAAAATTCATGCCATTGTTGTTTATTTAAATGTATTAAATAAGTGTACCATTGTATTGATTGGGACCAGCTGCTGTAGACTTATTTTTTTAAAGACAAAATAAAATGTAAAATCTAGTTTTATGATCGATGTCCAGTCCAGCACACCCTCATCATCTCTTATCATCTTGTTTTTCCCCAGCTGCTTGCAGAGACAGGGGGGAGGATTGGTTAATGGTCTGCAGAGAGAAAAAGCAGAGGAAGATCAAAAGAGCAGCCAAATCTGAACATGGAGGATTGTGCGAGTGTGTGGGACTGGTGTGAATTTCATGTGTTGTTAACAGACATTTTACAGCCCAAGGCGACAGATGAAGGGAGTAAAAACTTCCTTTTGATCTCCCACACACCACCTCCCCATCTCTATCCCCAGTTTTTCCTCCATCACCATCTCTTTTGGTGTCTCTCTCTCTATGATTTTCTGTTTCTCCTCTTTAATTTACGGCTCTCCTTCCACCAGTCTCTCTCTCTCTCTCTCTCTCTCTCTCTCTCTCTCTGTATAATTCCCAGAACATCCTCTCCTCTCACCACACCTTTCAGATGCAGCTCTTGTTACCAGCCATCCACCCTGCTCTCTCGGCACCACTCACCACATTCCTGTGGTAGTGGCCTGCAATATGGAGCCATCAGTCACAGACACACACACACACACACACACACACACACGCACACAGCTCTGATCTTTGACCCTGCTCTCTTTCCCGTCAGCAGCAATTCATGCCATGCCGTAAAACAGCAGAGATCAGATATCCCTAATCGATTGCTCCTCACTTCTCATCTCTCCTTGCCTCATCAATTTTTCAATCATGTTTATCCACCTGTCTCTTTGATTGACACACATGTTTTAAAATATGAAAAACCTAAAACGAAATAACGTGTGTCTTTAGATTAATCAGATCAAAATCAGTGAATAAACAACTGAGGGATGTATTTATTATAATAATGTTAGATGCTAAAGCATGACTCATTCACCAAGATACCGCAAAGCATGACAATTAAGGACATGGACTGACACACACACACACACACACACACACACACATACAAGTACACACAAGCACACACACATGCAAACAGTCTTTGTTGCCAAAATGACCTTATAAAGGATGCAGAGTGCGTCACCATCTATGGCAATTATGAAGAGTCTCTCTCTACCTCTCTCACACACACACAGAAAGAGACCACTAACCCACTCACACTCATTCACACACACACACTGAATACACACACACACACACACACACACACACACACAGTGTTTTTTTTCTCTACTCTCGTGAGTCGATTATTGTACCCTCTTGGCTCTTTCCCCACAGACACACACATAAACAGGCAGAGACTTCCCCTCGTCATGTTTGTTTTTCGGCCAATGATCGCCAGCCTCCACAGTCAAATACACAGTAAAAGAGAGGTTGTTTAAAAGCTCATCTTGTTTTTAAACACCTCACACCAGCTCTGCCATGGCAGTAGTGAACAGTCAGCTTCTTCCAGATTTATGTCTGCTGGCATTTTTCACTCTCAGTGACAGCTGGAAGCTGAAAGAAGCCACCGTGTGCAGACTGCTGAGTTCGGGCGCAGAGGAAATGTCCTGTAAATTCTAGTTTTGCTGCTTTCTTACAGCACTGTTATTTCTGCTTTAGATAAGATCAGAGATAAGACTTTATTGACCCGTAATCACAGGAAAATTTACTTGATACAGCGGCTGCAGAGACATAGTGGTTGAATGATGGATACAAATTAAACAGAAAAGAGAAACACTGAAAATTTAAAGATGTAATAAATGTAATAATGAAGACTATTTATACTGTATACTCCATTCAGCATTTGTTAGCATGTAGAAATATACTAAAACGTATGGAAAAATAACTGTAAATGTATCTTTATACCTGCACAGAGACTTGGACTGCACAGAAAATACGCAGCCTGAGATAAACAGCAATTAGCCCTGATGTTGAAGAGGTGATTTAAAGAGACAGTGAAAGCAAGAGTGTAACATTATGTTGAGGTTGTATTTAAGACCAGTTGCTGGTGTCAGAACAAAGGGCCTGTTGTAGTGCTCCTTTCTTACACTGTGGCTGTAGCAGCCTCTTGCTGAGGGAGCTGTTTAAAGCCCTCACAGTCTCCTGCAGGCGGTGGGTGAGAGGTGCTGTTCTCGATTGACGTCAGCTTGCCTAACATCCTCCTCTCTCCTGCCCTCTCTCCCAATCAATAAGGCAGTCTAGAACAGAGTTGGCCCTCTTAACTAGTTTATCGAGTCCTTTTCCTACCTCTCTCCATGCTTCCACCTCCCGAGCAGACCACTGTGGAGAGATTGATGATGTCCCCACAGTGCCTTTAAATCTCCTTAACAGTGTCTTGCAGACACCAGAGAACTTCAGTCTCCTCAGCAGATTAAGATGACTGTGACCCTTTGTATAAGACATTTGT
>JAUZTA010000019.1:4743196-4760439 GCA_034780835.1 Ctenochaetus striatus | reverse complement strand
ACGGAATAGTATTTATTCTTCCATAAAACAATAAAGGCTACAGTATATGACAAATTTACACACTGCAAAACAGAACAATGCAAAGAAACCAAATGCTTCATGACAGAAAAGGGAGGACGCATAACGTCAGATCGAAATGTCATGCAACACAATCGAGCTAACGTTTATCTGCTTTAACGCTTGTTAACGAACTGTTAGCTTAAGTGACCTTTAAATTATCTTAAAGCCATGACTGTTACACCAATAACTTTCAAATTACTTGCCCTCCAGATAAGGTAACACTACTGTTAACCTAGACATTAGAATTGATTTGACGTCTTTCAAACTAGCTGTATTGGCTTCATAGCTAATGTTAAAATTAGCCAAACCGGCTTGGCAAAGAAAGCTAGAGTAAGTAAGTTTGGGACCATCGAAAAGCTTTCACATAATATCTGTATTCTGTTATTAAGCTTACCTTGCATACACAAAGATTCCTGTCTTTAGGTGTGTCTCCTTGTAGTTTTCATGCAGACAACCCAATCCTCTGTTTTTATTTTGTGGCCACCTAGCTTGGAAATCCGGCTGTCCTTTCCGGGTGTTTTTGACAGGTCACTTCCGGCGGCTTGACAGACCAGAGTTCGGATTAGCGCCTCCGGTGGCTACTAAACTTCCCCTTTTCAAAAGCTTTCTTTACTTTTCAAAAACTCAAAGAACCACTTACAGTCGGAATGGTGAGGCATCACTCCCTTTTGATCGTTTCCTTGTTCTGTTTTGGGTGTTAAGGGTTTGTTCGTAAAGAAGAATTTGTTTGTTTGTTTGTTTGGTTGACGTTATGTGACGTTTTGTGATGCACTACTCTTGTTGCGTTTCTGACTTGACGTACCCGTAGCAATTCAGTGGGCCTTGTGGGTTTATTGAGATTTGCGTTTAAATATAGAGGAAGACAGGATAAAGAGCGGGTTTAATACAGTTGACGTAAGGGAAAGGGAAACCATACGATACTTGATGGTTAAAGAGGTATTTGAATCATTAAATGGCAAAGATAGTAAATGCACAGTAGGCTATTTGGATTATTAAATAGCAAACTTACAGGGTAGAATAAAATTATTTAATGACAGAGAATGCAGGATATACTATTTGGAATTACAAATCAGTGAATACATTTGAAATATTTGAACTCGCCAATGAATAAATAAATATGATATAGAAAAACAAACCATGTCTAGGAATTATTCTCACACATATAAAAACGATGATATAGACATTTTTCCATTAGCGCTGCAGCAGGTAGTTTATTCATTGAATAGCTGGAGTGACAACTGCAAATCAGTTAATCATTAGTTTCATGTTTTCAAGCAAACGTGCTGACCGTTCTGTTACTGTTATACACAAAAACTTTTATTTGGTTTGTATGTTGGAAAAAATAGGCAAATGGAAGACAACAGCTTGGGGTATAGACAAATGTAACTGGAATCTTATAGAACAGTCAGTCGTACATAGGAGAAAGTTATGTCTATTGACTAAAGTCTGAATTTAATGAATTCATGGGCATAGCACACACGAGTGCAGAAAAAGCCACAGTAATTATATTGTTGGGGTTGGATAGGAGATGAACCCTGGATGCATATATTGACGTGTAGTTAGCCAAAGGCCCATGTTGAGTCGACCAATCAGGTGGCGGAGGAGAGGCTGTGCCTGGACCGGCTGGCAGACAGTCCGGGACAGACCTCTGGCCGCAGCTCAGCCCCGTGGCGGTGACAGCACCTACAGCAACTTACCCAGCTCCTGAATTCACCATCCCGGTCTGTTCAGAGCAAGGTACAACATGTTTTAGTTCACTTTAATCGGACTTACTCTGACTTTTGTATATTGCTTTCAAAGTTTGCCGGGTGTTTATTTTGCTTCTCCCGGCTGTGATGGCTCGAATGCTTTCAAGCTTACTAGGTCACAAAACTTACTTCCGGAATAGTCTTTCAAAATTAGACTAATATTTAATAATTTATTGAGAAAAACGACCTCGCGAGTCTCTGTGGTTTTATTTTGAAGGGGACAAGTTTAAGATTCCGGTGTGTGACAGCGTTCCTGAGCTACCTTTACAAGCCGCCGTGCCGGAGGTGGCAGGAGGATTTATCTCGATGTTAAGCGCAGTATTGCTGCTTGTGCTGGACTGTACCCCAGGTTAGGCACATTAAGCCGGCGTCATTTGTTCTGTCAGTACTAATTAGGGACAGTTTTGTATGTTAAACGAAAAAAAAGACAGGCAAAACTTAATCCAAACACTTTTGTCCCGATGGAGGGTGTGGAGTCGCAGTGTGACGCGTTACGTCATTCATAGTTTCGCTGTCCCGTCTGCTGTCTTCGCTGCCGAAACAGGCCAAATCAACAAGTGGCCTAGACCCATCCAATGCTGACACATCTCTCTTACACATAGTCAGGTAAATCTAACCAGATCATTTCACTTGTTTCCAGCGCAACTTTTTTTTTCTTCACATATTCTCTTCATCCTAGTATCATTCATTCTCAGCACGGAGTAGCCTACATGTGGGTTATATGTCCAAATTCCTCAATTCAAGGCATAGACATTACGATAAAGCTTCCCGAAAGGAGATGATATTGCATTACAAAGAATTGAGTCTTAAAAAATAATATTAATACCAAATGCGAAACTGATTAATTGGACACCTGTATACTGTGTATCCCTGCACTTAAATACAAAAGATTACCGCTGCGATTTCAAGTCTTTCATTATTTGAGAGGACTATAGTTTGTCCGCCTTTTCACAGAAAAGAAACTACAGTGTTGCGCACGCTGGACGCGCATTTAGTGTGAAGTTGAAGCTGCTCGTTAAGGGTGTGTCTCCACGTCTGCAAGAGGTCAGACTTTTTACCGTCACACCGCTTATTTGTTGAAATCACGAGATACAGTCGTAATAACACTTTACACGAAAATCATAATTGCTCATTGTGCTAGTTTGGTGAATGTTTGTAAATTCCTTTGTAGGATGGTTTGGTTTGGCTGCAGAGAAACAGAAAGTGTTTTTCTGCCGGGAGATGGAATGTAACAGTGTACATCGGAGTGAAAATCAATAACATCTTGAAACTGAAGACCTTCACTAAAATGTCTCCGAGGGGCTACAGGGATCCTTTGTGGCTTTAAAAAACAAAGGAAAACTTTGGTTCATTGAGCGTAATTACCAATAAATACCTCATTATAATTTGACGGAACACTGAAATAGTAATTTCCTTTCTCTTGAGAAAAACAGAGGTGGTATATGTTTTGTTTCTATTATAGTGTATGACTGCATTTGAAAAAAAAAACCCTTTATGTACATAAGTGAACAAGCCAAATTCCAAAATACTGTAAAACCCAAATTTCTAGTTGCCTTTGTGTCTGCAACAGGATTTTGTCCTGATCGAAGTACAGCTTGTTTGTTTGCTTTTGAAAACTGATCAACAGTTCATAAAAACCTGCTCAACCAGTAAACCATTAACACATGTGATCAACTCAGTCTGTTTGCAGACTATCATAAATTTGAATGGATTATCATCATCATTAATCAGCAGCACTCACTCTTGGTCTTTACTGCCAATTCCAAGTAGTTCAAAGGAAAACAAAACTGAAACCTATGTCAAGATGAGTTAGTCCTAACATGTGGTGAATCATTTCTGCTGAATTCTCTGCGTGTTTTTTGCTTGGTTTATATGGTTAATAACTTTATATACAATCGGTTTCAATTCATTTGTTGTTTTCTGTAATCTTATTTTGACTTTTTTAGTTTGCTTTTTGATGGCTTTATTTAGCTGTTTTCATTTCTATTTTGGCGTAGTTTTATTTATTTGGTTGTTGTTGTTTTTTTAAAATTTGTGTACTTGTTTGTTTTCCCAGATGGCTGATGTGGAGCTGGTGAAGAAGATGCTGCGGGCCGTCCTCCAGGCCAACAAAGGGGGAGTGTCGTTGTCGCGTCTGCAGTCAGAGTACAAGGAGCTGACCGGGGAGCAGATTCCTCATAAACAGATGGGACACAATAACCTGGACGCACTGCTCGCCAGCATGCCCTCCTTGGTCCGCACAGAGCGCAACCGGTCTGGAGAGGTTAGTGTGTGTGCGTGAGAGTGTGTGTGTAGGTGTGTACAATTAAATAAGATATTTTTTCTGTCTTTTTTCTCTGTGTTATTTTGCCCGTAAAGTCAAAACAGTGTTAGAGTTTGAGTACTCTATACCATTATGTACACAAAATACTGTATCTTTACTGTAAATATGTTGTACATCATAGGGGAATTAGGAATAAAAACATTCACCCTTGTGATTAATTTGTTGTCGAAATAAGTTTGTGTCTGTTTACTGTGTCCCTACAGACGGTGTGTTTTCCCTCAGGAGCCAATGAGACTACTCATATTGCCAAGGTGGTTGCTCGTCAGCGCAGCTCCAAGAAAACAGGCAGACCCCACCTGGTCAACACCCAGATGAGGGTCAAACCAGCTGCCCCACTTGTCCTCAACGGTAAGACTGGAATTTCGTTACACAGGCATTTTTTAGCTTATTGTAAAAAAAAAACAGCTAAAATTTATACTGATGTATACAGTTACTTTATTGAACTCCATAGTAGCATTCTTTAGCATGCAAAGTTTTGGACTAGTCATTTAACTGTTGGTTGCAAGGATGCTAAATAACTAAAGTCCAAATTAAAACAGTGCCCGTAGGGTTAAGAAAAGACGAAAAGTTGTGCATCAAGGAATTTACAGTTTTTGTGACTGAGACCGCAGGCTAAAATATTCAGTAACTAACAAAACTTGCAAGGCAATTGGTTTTGAATTACAGCATTCAAGAAGAAACGATAATCCAGTTATAGTAGCTGCGCATACCACCTGTAATCTGATAGACTTTCTCTTTTATCAGTCTTTCCTGAAGAACACACATTTAGCTAATAACATCAATGTTCTGACTTACATTTACTGAGTCACAAGGCTTTAAATAAGTTAGGTATTGAATTAAATAGTATTGCACTTGCTGCTAAAATGTACATCTCCTACATATAGTATATCTTCAATCAAAATTGAAATCATTATAAATGTCTTTGTTTAAGAATCGTAAATAAGTATGCACTGGGATCATAAACTTTCTGACAGCCATCTGTCTCATTAGTCAGCACTGTAGCACTGCAAGAAGACATGGTGTTGGGTGTCTTTTGCGTGTTGGACCATTGTGTTTATCCAAACTCTGGGATAGAAAAGTACATTTGATGACAATGATTACATGGCTGCACTATTCAAAACATGTTTGACAATGTACAGTAGCTCAGAGACCTCAGCGTAAATGCAAGTCTTCGGAATATTATGATTGATGTACAGACATAAAATGCCTCATGACTTCTGATAAGTCATGTCACCATTGTGAATATAGAAAAATATATATATATTGGAAAGGTAATGAAATAATGATCAAATAAGAGAATCTAAGAGAAATCAAATGATAACTACTAATATTTCAGGTATGGTATTAAATGTATAATAAGGTGGGACTCTTTGTTTTGTTTCTTTGTTTGCTTGTTTGTTTGTTTTGACCAAAAGTGTCTCCATTTATGGTGATTTCCCAAAGGGGAGAAACAGTCTGAATTAAAAGCATGTCTGTCATATGGCTGCGACGATTTATTATTTTCATTACCCATAAATCTTTCAGTTGATTTAACAATCAAACCATCAGTTGTTTACACTATGAAATAAACTTCCAGAAGTCATGGTGTGTTGACTTTGTGTTGTGAGAACTTACTTTAGAACCAGGGCTACAGCCAGGACTTTAGAAATACTGTCATAAGTCAGTAGTAAAAGTATTTGCTCTGCATTTGCTTCACCTTGTTAAATCTAAACACTGAAATCTCTCAAGTTAAATAAAATGTTTTTAATGCTTCCAAAAAACACCAGGAAATGACGCTACTGTGATGTCTGTGGGCCTGCTGACAAGGTCTGATAAAAATGTAAAAAAACAACATGTTCTGTTGTTTATTTTATCAGTTACAATAACTAAAAGCCTGGATTGGCCTGCTAGCTGCTGACTGCATATTTGTTTGCATACACATGATGACAATGCAGTTTGTTTTTCTGACCCTTGTTTCTTATTTCTTTTGAGTAAATAATGCCTCTAGTACTTTTATAATGTGTTTTTTTTAATCAGATCTCGACTTAACACATTACAATAATCTACTGTAACCACCTGCAACAATCGGTCGATTTCTTGAAAGCTTCTAAACCTTTTCCAGGCTCCTCTTGGGGCTGGTGCTACAGTGCAGCATTGCAGAAAGAAAAACCTAGAAAGTGTTCAGTGCCCGTATCACTACTGTGACAATGCAACATTAGCAAATGTTTTCTGTGCTGCAGCCTGCAGTTTGTGAAAGAATGACTGGCCTGTTTCAACTATTAGGCATGAGAAATATCACACCCATGCACTTAAGCACAGGTATATCACATTCATAAATAAAGATGTAATCTTTTTCTAACTTCTTTTGCTCTGTAAACAGAAAAAAACTACCTTTATTCTCATACACAATCATGCAATCACACAAACCTCTTCGCATGTGCACAAGACACCTAAAAAACATGTACACACATTTTTTTTAGTGCATACACCTCCGCTAGACTGTGATGCTGCAGAATTTTCCCAGAGTGTTAGAAGAGGAAGTGGGAGGTTGTAGTGCATGGATGAGAGGGAGAGGAGGAAAAAGGGAGGAGGAGTGATGGGTAGAGGGTCGGAGGAAAAGAGGAGTCAAGGGATGATAGGAGGGAAAGAGGAAGGGGGGGTGGACAGATGACTGGGAAGGACGGAATCTGAAGAGGGAGAGAGGAGGAGGAGGAGGGGGAAAGAGAGCGACGAGGGGTGTTGAGATTCGAGGCTGATGCAGCCTATAGCAGCTGAGAGTCAGCTGCAAGCGAAAAGCAGCTGATTCACAAATCAACCTCTCCTCTCTCTTTCTCTCTTTCTCTCTTTCTCTCTCTCTCTCTCTTTTTCTCTTATTCTCTCCTCCGCTGCCTCACCAGGATATTGATATTCAGGCAGAGACAGACCAGGGACTGTGTGTTCACGCTGGTGAGGTGACGCGGCGTCTGCTCTGACTGTGTGTGAATGTATATGTGCTTGTCCTTGCCTATATTTGCATGTGGACTTAAGCTTCAATGCTGAGTGTCTGTGATGCATGGATGTCTGGGAGCTTTAGTGATGAATTAATTGGCATATTTACTAATTGATTGGCTGACAGTAGCCCATAGGTTATGAGTCGCAAATGCTGTCAGAGAGAAAAGTAGGTAGACTGCCACATTGAGGACTCTTTAAGATGCAGGCTGATGAAGCCGCTTGTTTTGTCTCGTCAGTGGAAAGATTTAATGAGATTCAGCAAGAACAGAGAGGATGAGATAGCAGGAGAAAGTTCTAGATCTTGCTGAGAGAAAGAGAGATGAAAAAAAAAACACTGAAGACAAAAGAAGTAGCAGTAGGAGGAAGAACTGAAGAAGAGGAGCATGTGTGGGAGTGGAAATGACTAAGGGTTATGCAGGGTTATGTAAAGTATGGTGCTGATGTCACTTACCAGAAGTGTGATATCAGTTCGGTCATGCTGTGCTTAAATGATGTAACATCAGAGTGATGAGGGGCTGGATTGGTAGGTGCTGTGTTCTGATGATGCACTCCGACTTTGAGGGTTTTTGCTAAACATAGAGTGACTGTCATGCAATACAGTTAGTGGGTTTTGTAATCATGATAGAAAAAAATCTTGCTACTCGGTGTTACATACTGTGTTTAGCAAAAGAAGATGTCATCCGTCTTTAACTGAGAGGATAAATCAGACAAATTAAATAAACATTAATAGGTTAGAATTTTACACAGGAATCTTTTTTCTAGCCTAACCCTAATACTGTTAGGAAACAGTTTTTTTTCAGTGTCATTCCCTATTAAAGCAATCATTCACTCACTCTTGCTTTTCTTTTGTTTCTACTGTTATTCTCAAACTTGATAGGATAATTTCTCTTACATGACTTGTGCTTTTGATCATCATCTTTTCTCCTAAGGAGTTTTGAGGAGTGTAGGTCAGAATTTTTTGAAGTCACCTAATTTTAAGGTGGTTTTCTTTGTTGTTTTTTGGAGGGGGGTTGGTAAAAAAAAAAAAGAGCAGCAAAGGTTTCCTCTGGACGGTCTTCTTTAGAAGGAAACTGTTTTTTTAAGTACTAAATTAAAATATCAGCATTTTAAGAAACACACTTATTTCATTTTTTGCGACTCACAGTTTTGAATTATTAGCTTAATTTAGCACTGATACTGAAAACAAGGTGTGACAGCTATCCTGGCTGTGTCCAAAATTCAAAAAACACATACTCAAGCATCTGTTAAGCTCAGTTAGCAACATGTCAAAAGTTGTTTGTTTAATCTGTACACAAGCAGAAATGCAAAAAATAGAAACTGAGTTTTATAGGGAGTTGTGTTCTGTAGCTAAATACTCTTTGATTGCAATAATTTCCTGAATTCTTTGTCTGGTTTTTTCTCTCCTCTTCAGATGAGTAAATTCTACTGAGCTTTAGTGGTGCTGCTAGGCTACCTGTTCTTCCCCTGCTTTATGTTAAACTAAGCTGCTTCAGATCTGTGGTTAATGCATTTCCATGGGAGAGGTATTGATCTTCTCATCTAACTACTAGAAAGCAAGCAAATAGGCATATTCCTGTGACCACGCAATCCAATCGAGAATTTCAGCAGGCGAATTGAGGAGTCTAGCTGCATGAGAATTTTCTTATTGGAGCTAATTGGAGCTGTGACATTCATTGGATATACTGGTTCTACATCTATCTACAGACATCTGTGACACTGTGCCCTCCAAACAGACACACTACCCTGTCTCAGCATCAGGTTTAGCTGAGTCAGAGTGTGTGTGTTTGTGTTTGTATTTGTCTCTGTGCCTGTGTGTGTGTGTGTGTGTGTTTCTCCTCCATAGTTTTTTTTTTTCTTATGTGCTTTCTCTTTGTGTAGCCAAACCTCAAACCTCTCTGAGGCAGCCAAACCACCGCGGGCGAGGCGGGGGTAGAGGAGGAGGCGGCGGCCGAGGGGCAGGACATGGAGACTTCAAACAAGCCAGGGACATGAGGGATGGCCAGTCAGAGGGCAAGACTGGGGCACATCCAAACAAGATGTCCAATCAGAACACACCCAGCAGGAAAGGGAACCCACCTGCAGAGAAGTGAGTTATGGGAATGGTTAGGAGCTAATTAGGTGCAAGTAGTTGGACACAGAGCAATAGCTTAACAAAATTATTCACTTGTGTCGCTTCACTTCTAATAAGTTCAGGAATTTAAATGGCATCATGTGATCATTTCTGAAGTTGATTTAGTCTTGTGTTAAAGAATCTGCAACAAAAAATGGATTTCACATTCAAAGTGTGACTTGTTGCAGGTCTTTAATATGAAAAGAAAACCATAGATCACATCCTTAGGCTGAAGCTTCACACATTTGTGGGATTTTTTTAGTACAAATATATGTGGTAGTCCCTACCAGGCTTTGAAACTGCTTAGGAAATCAGAGTAGAGGATTGTGCAAATGAAAATGAAAAGCTAGCTCTCATGTCAGAAACAACAGGCTCTTAAAATGATTTAAAATGTTTAAAATAATTACAAAAACAAGAAGTTATCTCTGTCGGTTATGTGATTGTATTTTAGAGTGGTGAGTCATTCGTCACTAAACATGTGCTTATACTTTGTCACTTGCAGCCATCCATTGTGAACAGCTACTAAAAGTTAGTGAGAGTCAGTCAGCTAATGTTAAATGTCGTCCATTCTCTCTTTCTCTCTTCCCCTCTTTCTTTCTCTTTCTGTCTTTCTGAGTGCAAACAGTCTCCCTGCTGCTGCCTATTCAGCACTGGGCTGATGATTTGCTATTCAGATTTTTCTAGTTCTCTCTCTTTCTCTCTCTGTCTGTAACTTTCCTCCCTTCACTGTTTCACTCCTTCTTTCTACCCTCTTTTCGCCTCCTCCATTACACAATTTTTACGGTGTTGTTTCTTCTGTAATTTGTGTTTTTACTTTAATATCTTTTTTCTTTCTCTCTTTCACACTCATTGAAAGATTGCTAACAATTATGCTCTGTTTGCCCTTTGCTGGTAATTAATCCAAACCTATTTTCCTCTTCTAAAATCAGCACTTTTTTAAAGGGACTTTGGCCACAGAATCCTACTGTCATTCACCATGGCCCTGATTGAGTTAAAAACCTAATTCATTGTTAAAGAAGCCATCTGGAAGCATTGCAAGATACTATCTATCTGCTTTGCTTGAACAGTGAATCAAGATTAATTCAGCTCATTGACTGGTTCTCCCATTTCCATCCATCCGCGGCTCTGTTCGTCCATCCACTGTGAAAACAACTGACATCAGTCCTCAGAGTGCTGTCATTCAGTGTCTCCATGGGTGTCCAGTGTGCCGCTGGTCCTCCACAGCACAATGGAGTGGCAGAGTGGGAAGCCTGGTGTGTTGGCAGGGGACACGAGCCGAGAGCAGGGGGGATGTGAGCCCTCTCTAATCCCCGCTCTATTCTCTGGTAGATTAACTCTTCTAAACCGACACAGAGTGAATCAGCACATCTCTCTGTATCCCTCTGGTTTTTCCATTGGACAGTACAGTCATCATTTGTGTGTGTGTGTGTGTGAGTGTGTGTATATGTGTGTCTGCAGATGCACTATAGGATCCCCAACAGTACAAGTGGTAAATCACAGAAACAGAAAATCAAAGAGCTGTCATAAAATTGCAGTTTAAAAACTTTTATTAAAATAAAAAAGAGAGGGGATGAGTCGAGGGGGTCAGTCTGTACCGGGCTGGGAGAGTTTTGTGGGCATGCAGGCAACTGTTGCCTCAGCCTGAACAGAGAAAGTTTAAGGGTTATGCTTTGTGTCCAAACTGCAACAAATGTGTTCAGGTTGATTTGTCAAGAAACTCAATGACAAAAGCAAAATCTAAAAAACAGTGTAGTTTTTGCTCAAACAGGCTGTAAAAATCTGTTTATTCACACTTGAGACCTTAGACCTGACAACAGTGTCACCACAAGGGGCACTCAGTTCATATTTATGATGTCATTGTAGACGTTCAAACTTCCATGATATCTAAGCATTATGTTATTCTGCTTGGATGTCTCACATTAAAGGACAATTTAATTCAATCTCTTAGATTAATTTCAACTGACAGGCACAGCTTGTTCATTTTAATTTTATTGCATTAGATTGTGATATTATCAAAGTTGCAATTTTGTATTTAATGATACAAATTTAACTTCCAGTAGATAAATTCCTCTTAATTGCCTTAATTTTGGACACCTCAACATTTATTCTTAGATTTTTTCATTACAAAGCCAGTTTTGGTCCATGGCTTCCTTTAGTAAGTGAAGAATTGAAGCCTTGAGAATTAGAAAAATAAGGATTGGCCCCCTTGCACAGCAGTGTGTTTGTGTTCAGTCCAGAGAATCATCAGCAACGGTCAATCCTGCTGTAATTTCTCTTAACCACCAGCACAACTACCACAGCCAGAAAGAAGAACTAATTTAGGTCAATGGACTGCTCAGATCTGTGTACCGGTAGTTAAGTCCTTTAAACCTTCTCATGCCGTTTAGGGTCACAAAGGAAATGCACTTTTAACTTTCTGTATTGATTACTTGTTTCCTTTAGTAGCCATGTACCAGGGTGAGCCTGAGGTTTGTGACTAGAGAAGGACAGAAAAAGTAGACTGACAGGTGGAAGCCAGAGACATTTTTAAAGAAAGCATTTATAAAGCCGTTATTATTGACAAAAAAATAATTAAATTAATTAAAATTAGATTAGCTATGTGTATAAAAACAGATGTTTAGAAAACTTCCCATGCATTCTAAGTATGTTGCAAACTAGGTCTGAGCAGTATCACGTGGTGTACTACATAGGACGCAATGCAGCATCCGCTGTGCTGTATCTCCTGAGCCATTGCTCCTCTACAACAATAAGGGCTGACACAGTTTGATTAATGTAACCAAAGAGGACCAAATAAAACTTTATCTATCACAGAACTTAATCAGGTCATCTGGTCAGTTCTCAGAATGTACTGTGCCTCATTAGAGTTAAGGATCGCACATGCAACACAGGGTTGTAAATTTTATTTTTTAACTATGCGCAGAGGTGATAGATGGAGAATATTGTAGCTTGTAAAGGTTAAAAAATGGAGAGACTCTTCCATCTTCACAGTTTCCCTGTCTTCCAGAGTTCATAAAAAGTAGTCCTTCTCCTTTCTTTTTTCTCTTGTGTTCTTGTGTCCAGGTCAGACAAGAGGATGACCCTCCCGTCACGGTTTCAAAAGGAGGTGCACGCTCACCTTTCCAGAAACCCTCAAAAGACTGGCCGTAAGTAGGACAATCTGCTTTTCGTCATGCTAAAAATACATTTCATGTAAGCTCTCTGTCCTCCGAACAAACAGAAGTGTTGCCAAGACCTGCATTGCTTCAGAAAACTTATATACTGGTCAGACCAGAGGACATTTACATATAAGACTCAACTAAATAATAGATATCAAGCCACATCTTTCCCTCTCTCAGTCTATTCTCCTCATTATTGCATGTATAGAGGAAACAAACTGCAGCCTCTTCTCTTCCCTGCAGTTCTTACAGACATAAGTTGTATTTTGAAAGCTTTGAAATTAGCTTCCAGGTGTCTGTGTTGTCTGTGTAAACCCCTCTTTTCTTAACATGCTTTCCAACAAAGTTATACATAAGCTAAAAATGTGTTTACTGTCATGTTGCCTGGTTAAAGAAGGACCACAGCCTGCATAGCCTGGGGGAAAGCACTGGAATGTAATAAACTGCATAGCTTTGAGGGACATAATTTGAGGGCTTCAGTTGTTTCTGACATGTTTATATGTGACCCCCACAGACTAAAGAGACTGATTAAGTTTGATAATAACTGGTTTAATATCCCTGAGTGAGGAGGAAATTATCTAAATGAGTGATCGCTGCTCAGAAAACATGCAAAGCCTGTTCTTCACACTGTGAGACATGTAACTCAGTTCAGTTTGATTATTGTCAGTCATTGTCAAGGGATTCACACTTTAATGTCAAAGATGTTTTCAGTTAAACTAAATTAGAAAATGATTTAGCAGAACTAGTAACTGTATTTGGATTCATTCTGAATGTGAATGAATTTCAAGCAATGTGGTTCCATTACAGGTCTAACCACTTTTGTAGTTGAAGTTTTATTCAAGGAAAAGAAGGCTGAAGGTCAATGTGACAGTTTCCTCATCTTCTTATTGGACTCATTTGAACTGAAAGACAAGTTCCAGTCCATCAAAAGACAAAACCAGGAGAAATGGGAAGCTTAACTTTGGTAGTGAATAGGTCTCTTCATCATTCCAATGGCGCAGCTGTAATTGCCTGCACTTACATCTATAATGACCCTTTTCATCTGTGTTTTTCTCCTAATTGTTTAGCACCTATGAATCTAAATGAGAGCCCCAGCTCGGATAAAAGAAACCCCTACGACCCTCAGCAGGTCCAAGGTCGCATCAGAGAGATCCTGGGGAAGTACAGTAATGGGTTCTGGGTGTCGAAGCTGCCTCAGATCTACAGAGAGCTGTACAAACAGGACCTGCCCACCGAGTCCATCAAAGACCTGGAGACCTGGACACACATATGCACAGTGTGTATTCCTCATGTTACTGTAGTTATTTATTGTGTTACTGTTATAAGAAACTATTTTCAATACTTAGTTTTATGATAAAATGATATCACAGATTTGATTATATAAGATGTTATGGTTTTTAACGCATATGCACATTTTTCTAGTAATGGAAATCTTTTTTTTGTGTAGTTTAATTTTCATAAAATGAGGAAAGATCATTAACTAAAAAATATACTTTTTTTCTAGGTAGAGAAAACCTGCAGCAGCAACCCATCAGAGCTGCTGCTGTACCCCGCCAAGGAACAGACCATCACATCCTCACCTGTTTCTGGCCCTAACCCAAACTCCACCTCTTCCTATAACTCAACTTCAAACACGCCCGCGGACAAACCCTTGCGTTCCCCCGCCCAGCAGAGACCCCCCAGCACCCATCTGACTCGCTCTGGTTCACGCTCCCCTCAATCTCCACCGTCGTCCTCCTCGTCCCCCAGCCCTCCCTCCTCCCCTGTCACCCTCAGCCCCGACCTGAAGCTGAAACTGGAGGAGCTGCTGGTGAAGTACTCTAATGGCCTGTGGGCGCATGCGCTGCCCAAGCTCTTCCAGGACACCTACAAAGTGAGGAACCCATTGAAACACTGTCATATTAAGTCATTACCAAATTCAGGAATAATTTGCACTTAATATATATTAATGTACATTTATGTTATTACCTTTAGATAATGTGATGTATTTATGATCCAGAGGTGACTGAGAGACAGGCTTTTATGAATTTATTCAGTTTTTCTTTTGGCAAATCTCTCGTTCTCAGCATCAAAGTAGCATTTCCCGAAAACATCAAGTACATGCAGCAAAACACAAAGACTAACTTTAAACAGGCTGCAACTTACATTAAACCTTAGATTCATGTGTCAAGATATACTTGTTGAGTCCTTGAATAATTCACTGCCACCAAAATGTCAGATTACTTTGAGTTCAACATTGTTTACAGGCAAGTTGGTCGAAATGTTCAGCTGCTTGAAATAAGGCAAATTGATATTAATGACTAGTCCAACAGGAAGTTCATCTGATCAGTGTCCTCTGTATCTTTACCTCTGTCTGAACTCAAAGGGCCAGTTTGACTCTTGCACTGCTCCTGTCCCAGCTTCCTGTTCACTCACTCTCTCTTCCTCTCCTCTGTCAGCATCCTCCTCTTACATCTTCACCTCTGTCACATGGAGGTTGCTGAACCCATTTGTGTTGCCAGGTTTTTGTGGACTTTGGCAGTGTTGCCTATTCCATCCAGAGACATTCTCTTTCTGGTCCCCTTCCTCTTATATCACAGAGAGTCGAGGCAGAGCTGCCAGAGAACACCAGAGGTAACCCCCCACCCCCACCCCAACACCGCCAGGTAGCAGCCACCTCAGTAAGAGGTGGTAGTTTGATAAATTACGTGTTTTTAGCACCTTTTTTATGATGTGTCAGCCCTTTTACCAAACACTGATCCATGTAGTGAACAAAACTTTTGGAAGGCTGCTGCTCAGCTAAGTAAGACATGAAGCTAAAAACCCATAAGTGAATTCTGACTGATAAATGAATAACTTCAAATAATGTTCAGTCTCTCACAGCTGGTCACATCTGGGAGCTTGGAGCCAGTGATTGCCTATTTCATCTGACTGTCCCTGTGCACAGTGTTGCAGTTCAGTGTAATGGATATACTGTATCATTAAGTGACACCCAGGTCAAAGAGCTCCATGTTCACTAATGCACATGAATGACAGAAGCATTCATGCTGTACAGAACTGAAGCATTTCAAGCACATTTAGATGCTTTCAACCAGCTCATTTTCTACTATTCTCACAGTTCTTTATCAACTCATAGTGTAATTTCATGCTAACATTGTCGTGTATCTGGAAATGCTTCATGCCTTTTCTGTTTTCAGGGGGAATCTGCTCTGTAGGATTATGAGTTGATATTGTATTGAGTTGTGATTGAGTTATTCCTGAACTATAACTCAGTCAGCTTTGCAGAAACCTGTATCCACATGTAGTTTGCTTTTAGTTTCTAAAATACATTATTTCTTAACCTAAATACTGATTATTGATAAAATCCTGTAGGTCACGGTTTTGCAATTTTTTTCCTTTGTTTTCATGTCAAAAAATATGTGCAATTGAACTTTTACGCCACAGCACTTCCCACCTGTTCAACAGAAGCATAATGTGTTTTGACACTATGAAGGATTTTTTTATCCGCTTTACCACATCACATTCACACACATTTCTTTCTCTCTCTTTCTTGCTCTGTTTCTCTCTCTTCCTCTCTTTCTTTCCGTGCAAACATTGACTGAAGAGGACATATCACATGTACAGAAAAAAAGGGGTCAGTCAGTATCAACTATATGGGACTTAAAGAGCAGCATCTCACAGGCCATCTGGATGCTTGCACAGTGCAGTGAACTTGCCCCAGTTCTTTCTTGGTGCTTGTTTGTATTACAAAGTCAATAATTTTCTCACAACCATTTTAGTCTGTTGACAGTAGAGACTGCCACATGGAAAGTTAACATCGCAAACATGATGAGAGATGTTTCTGTCCGAGGCTCGACCTCAGATTACACAACTGAGACTGTTAATTTTGGCTGTTTTGAGAGCACAGGATGTAATTTCTGCCACTACATGTCCTCATTATTAAAACAGTAAAATCAAAAGTTGTATCAGATGACATCATGAAGTAGTGTGGCATCACAGAATTGTTTATATTACTGTTAATCAGACTCACTCATGGTTCCTCTCATAGTATGAAAATGGCTTGAAACATTTGAACATTTGCATGACTTTGTCACCACAAATAAGCTTCCTACTACACAAGAGTATACACACAATATTACTTAAGGTAAACAAGTTGCAAAGTTTAGGTTAAGATAGTTTGTGAGAGTACAAGTATAAATACAAAGGGGCTGTAAGGCAGACCAACTAGTAGATTAGTCAATGTGTTGGACATGATGACGTTTTAAGTCCCCTGTAGCTTCATTTAGCCACTTGTTAGCAAACACCCTTTTTGAGACACACGAAAAAAGATTCAAAAGCACAAGTGGGGTAATTATTGACATATTTTATGTTGCAGAACAAAGCATAAAAGTCTGTGTTAACACCAGAAACATTATGTCAGACACTGAACTAAAAGCTCCATTCAAAACACACATTGCCTTCAAAATGAGAGAACTAGCAGTTTGAAATGCTAACTCAGTTGCAGGTTTAAGGACTCAGTCCTGCAGGACTCTGTTCAGAGCCATGATACTCCTACTGTGACATTGAACACAACGGATGAGGTCTGTTGTTTGGTCATCTGGTCTCCTGACCAGTAGTTCAGAGTTGTAAAATATATCAAGTACCCTCCTAGAAATGAAGGTGCAATGAAGCATTTTGTTGACTTTAATGATCCCCCTCAAAACATCAGCATGTTAGAATTTGAACAACAGAAACTTGTTCAAGTGCAGCCTCACAGAGCCAAAGGCAAGTCACTGTTCATAGTGTGTGGAGAATATATTTAATCCTAATATTTGTGGGAAAACAAAGAACATACATTTGTTTAAATTTTCTTTTTTTCTCTCTTTTTTCATTTCTTTCTGCTCTTTCCCTTTCTATTT
>JAUZTA010000019.1:4695288-4706045 GCA_034780835.1 Ctenochaetus striatus | reverse complement strand
CAGGGCAACCAGCAGGGGTTGCTGAGGTTTGTGAAGAAACACCAACTATAGTTGCACCTCTGGAGCTGCTGCTATAGCCGTTGATGGAGCAGGCGGCCTGTGATACAGGGAGATTGGGGGTGATGACAGGTGTTCGAGTGGAGT
Organism: Ctenochaetus striatus; assembly: GCA_034780835.1. Lineage (NCBI taxonomy): Eukaryota > Metazoa > Chordata > Actinopteri > Acanthuriformes > Acanthuridae > Ctenochaetus > Ctenochaetus striatus. Next base: position 4,705,901 of record JAUZTA010000019.1, on the reverse strand, counting down.
TGGTTGGAGGCAGGGGAGGACTGACATGATGGTGAGGGTGTTGGGAGGGACCTGGAACCCGACTAGCCACGACCTGATTGTTGCTCTGCTGGTGCTGAGGTAGCAGTCCTGGAGGCCTGTAAATGCCTGGCTCCTGAGGAGACACACACAAAACACATTTTAATTTATTACTTTAAAAATGTAAAATATCTTGACACCTGCAGTTGGATTAACGGTTAAATTGAATTGAGTAAAAACATGTAGTGTTGACACTTGCTCTAAACAAACTTTTACGGATGTGGTACAAAGAAGCTACTGCATGAATGACTTGTACTCACTAGGGAGTGACTGCTGGGCCTGCTCTGGTATCTCCAGGCCTCATGGGGCCCATTCTGCTGCTGAGGTACTGAGGTGCTGCTGGCAGGAGGAGTTGGAGGAGTGGGACCCTGGTGCCCCAGCCCTGAATGAGGCTGGAAGTGGCTGTAAGGCACACTACTACTGCTGCTGCTGCTCTTGTTGCTGGTTGCAGGGTTTGCTGGTGACGACTGGGCATGTAGGTGTTGATCTCTGTCTCCCCTAGTCGGGGTTGATGCAATGTGAGAGGTAGCTTGGCTGCCACCTTGGCCCCCAATGAGAGGGCCTCTCTGGTTGTGAGGACCACGAGGCTCCATGGCCTGGCAGGGTGGAGCTAATCCCAGTTTGGAGCTGGGGCTGGGGTATGATGAGTGAGGGGACTGCTGGTTCACAGCCTGAGGTTGGAATGCGTCTTTCTGGAGCTGAGGAGCACATCCATGTTTGTAGCTTCTTGGAGAGGAGTTTGGTAGAGGGGAGAGGTTTGAAGGGGCAGAAGAGACGGGAGAGGACTTTTGGGTGTAGCTGCCCATTCCTTGCTTGTTGGTTTCCTGTAAAACAATATAGGATGAGCAACATTACATCAAATGAGGATTAGAGTAACATAAAACACATTAGGACAAAGCCAGAAATACTATGGTCTAGTCAGCTATAGAATTAATACCTCTATAGCACTACCAAGTCAAACTAGACTTTCATTTGTGTTTCATTTGTATCAACTGTGGCTCCAACTACTTCATGTCCAATAAAGAGATTTTTTCTTACTTTATGAACCTGGAACTCTTGCGATGGAGAGCTCTTATGGTCAGAAGTCTGAGGCTGCCAGGGAGTGCTGTTGTTCTTGTGTAGGGGGTTCCAGAAGGGGGGTTTTGGAGGAAGATGGTGGGTCGACAACTGGTGCTGAGATAAAGGCTGGCCAGGGAAACGCTGCAAACCAGGATGGGATACCTACACAGGGAATGGGATGTTACAATGTGTGTCATTTAAAGAGCCTATTAATAAGAATTACTAACAAAATGCAACAGAAACCTGAGAGTGAGGTTAGACATGGACACGTATTGTGGCTGTTTTGTTAAATCAGAAAAAAAAAAGTTTGTTCTTGTCTTCTACCTGATCTGAACTCTTTTTCCTCTTGCTAGGGCTAGGGCAGTCCTCGGCAGCAGGGCGAGAAGACAGGTGCAGTGATGGAGGCGGAGTGTGCTGGATAACAGAGTGCTCTCCCAGTGGAGGGCCCGGTCTCTTCAGCTGACCGCCTAACATCTTTCCTGGGTAGCCTCTCTGCTGTGAAGAGAAAAATGAAAAGATCAGTGGTGTGGCAGATGAAGAAAACTAGAGCAACTACTGCAGTGTCAGTGCAAAAAACATTCCTTTTGCTGAAATATTCAGCCTGATCTCAGTGACGGGGGCTTTAAATAGAGTGTGTCTCTATCTGTCTGGTTGCAACAGAAAGAGACAGCCAGAATGGGGACTGTTTTATGTCTATATGGATGATGAAATATGATCATAGCCAATTACAGAGCACCTACCTGGTGCACCTGAGCCCACATCTCATCTCCCAGCAATGGTGGACCCCTGGGAACATGCTGCTCCTGAGGACCCCCAAACTAAAACAGATAGGAAAAACAACACAGAAATCGTAAACAGAGTCATTTTTTCCACCTATAACAATTGTTTTGACATGGTTAAACTCTGCCATGAAATCACCAGAAGGTTTGTTACTCACTTTCAGCAGTTGGTTTGGCCTGCTGGGGGGGTGATGGGGGTTTGGGGGAGGTCCACCGCTGGCTGCATAGCCTCCATTATGGAGACGAAGTGAGTGCTCATTGGGCAGGGGCACAACAGGATGCCCTTGAGGAGGGAGGTGGGATTCATACAGCTGTCCAAGTTGCTCCCATGCTCTGTGAGGAGGTGGAGGATGAAGATGATGAGGAGGTGGTCTCTGCTGCTCCCTCTGCAGACCTTGTAACACTGGCTGAGGGAGTTCAAGCTTCTCACCACCTCGCATGGGCCTGGACACAGAAAAAAGACAAAAGGGTTACACAATATAAAAAAATACCAAAAAAAGACACCACAAACTTGCTTCATTATGTAGTTTTATGTTAATGAATTAGCCCTTTGCTTGCATGTCTTACCCATTACTAAAGAATTTATTGGGATGGTTCAGTCCGCCCATAGGACCAGGAGGTAGATGGGAAAAGAGTTGGTGTTGGTTCATTCCAGGCGAACACCTGATGAGAAACACAGACAGCACACATGGTGCAGTCAGATGATGTTTCTTAGCACTTTTTACAACAAAGTTGTTAAGTAGATTAAAGCTTTTACTTCAGTTCTGATGTAAAAACATGAAAATGCACCGCTCTAATAACAGGTTAAGCCTGATGGATTTCAGTTAACAAAGAGGTTAGTAAAAGTTCCTGTGTTGGTGTTGTCATAGCTACAGACCTAGCAGGTGGCTGCCAGGCGCGGCCGCCCACGGGAGCCCATGGTCCCCGGTTGAGTCCATCCAGAGGGAAGGAATCCCGTGTGCCACGCCCGCCAAACTGCTCTACTGCGTGATGCATCCAGCCTGTGATTGTTAGAAATACTTAGTTTACTCACATGATTCCATTAAAAAGCCATATAATTATAAAATAATGAAATTTTACATATGTAATGGTATCGAAAAATGTGATAATGACCTAAGACCTTTCATTAAATATTTTTTGTAAGAAAATACATTAGACATTATAATGCTAAACAATTAAAGTGGCACAATCTTTTTAATTGTATGGCATCCAAAGTAGATTTTTTGGTCAAATGTCAGACTTCTTATTATGCAACCAGGGTTTGAAAAATTACCTTCAAATCTATTGTACTGCCATTACTTGTCAGCTCAGCAAATCAAAAGGATGTATTCTAGAGATTCTGACTCAGAAATGTTTCTTTAAACTTCTTATCCCTTCTTTAACTTAAATACAGAAGTTTAAAAGAGAAGATTTATTTAAAACGTCAATTAAGATTAAAACATACTTCTTTTAAGTGTTGACTCACATTAACATTCAGAACTGTATGCTGCAAACTTAAAAAACAAAGAGTCTGTGATTAAAGTGAATTAAAGAGCTTGTACTCACCAAACTAGCTGTGTCTGTGAAGCCCTCCACTGCAGCACAGAGAGGGCTTCAATCCAACACTGAGAATATCTGTACTGTCCGACTCCTCTGGCTTTAGCACCAAGAACCCAAAAGCCTATTAGCTGTAGAGAGAGAAGAACAGGAGAGCCACTATGAGAACAGCTAGACAGAGACACACTGAAAAGTCAATAAATGCCAGTGGGCTCTCTATTATATAGGCTAGTTGGTGTGTGTATGTGTGTGAGTTGGAGAGCTTGCCAGCAGAAAAGGGAGGGTGTTAGTAGAATATAGGGCAGGAAAGAGCTTACTGTGACTGCAGAGAGAACCTGAATTAAACCCTTTAAGCCTTATTTACATTTGATTTTCATCATTGTAATTTCCCTGCTGTCTGATCTAGTTCAGACATTTTGCCCTTAGAAACATGTACACCCTGAATTATCTTAAGGTCTCAAATCATGGATGGATGTCTTTGTCCATAGCTGGCTGCTGTACGTATATGGCCTGTAGGAGGCGCCAGTAAGCCAGTCAATACAAAACAGGATTACTACAGAAGCCCAGATGGCTCAGTGGGGAGCTCACCTATGAGGACAGACCTAGGGTAACTGTAATCCTTACCATGGGCCTCCTGATAACAAGAGACAGAGCGAAAGACTAAGAGTGAGAGGCCTTGGTCACATGCCAAGTGTGAGTGTGTGTGGTGTTGGAAGCAATGCCAAGTGTGCAAGCTGCATCAGGCCTGTGCTGATTTAGTGCATTTGAAAGAGAATAGTGAGCTCTCTTAAGTGGATGATTGTGTGTGTGATGTGTGTGCTGCATTGCTCTCTAGAGTGTGTGTATATAAAGTGTGTGTGTGTGTGTGTGTGTGTTCATGCCCGATGGATACACTAAGGTTTAATCTCATTACGGCAGACGTGATGGAGAGGGAGAGGGGGGCAGCAGCGACAGACGGTCTGAACAGGATGGAAAGATAGATTAAGGAGAAAAGATGGAGATGGAGAACAGGGAAGGGATGGAGGGAGGTGGAGTGAAGTGGTGAGTAGGAACGGTGCCATGAAAACGCCCACACACCTTCCCACACACACATAGACCGAGACGACACAAAGGAAAGCGGTTGAGGGGAAAACGCATAAAAGAAGCTGAGAGATAACTCCCTCCTTTCCGAAACACCGGACACACACAAACACACACACAATACAAAAGGCAGAAGGTGTCAAGATACAAAGAAGTCTGTGTTTCAAAGAGCCTCGATTCAAAAAAGACAACAAAAGAGATTCCTGACAAAACCTGAGAGGGATGTATTTGCACCTGAATTTTCACCACTGCTGTTTAAAACTAACAAACACAATTATACTGAAGCATAAAATCAGTTTAAACCCTAACTTTGTACACTGTTAAGTAATTAAAGCTTAATAATTTTAAAACAGCATTATCCCACCTAATCTGATGACTTCACACTCTTTCACTGATTTATATCACATCAGTTTAAATATGACAGGATCGTCAGTTTAGTATCTTTAATTTTCATCACTGTGAGTGTGAAACTAGAAAAAAAAACAGTTGTCTCATGAATTGCAGCTCCAAATGTTCAAAGCACACAGTTATAATATTTTTAAGTACGTGACAAATAATGTATAATGCATTAGTTGGAGAGCAGACATGCACACACAGGTTATGATTCATCTCTCTTGCACAGCACAGCACTCTTCCAACAGTTTTCCAAAATTAGATCTGGTCATACGCAGTCCCTCCTCCCACCAGTTCCTCTTTACTTCCCTTCTTCCTCCCACTAACTCTGGATCTTGCTGCCTCTATTTAAAGCCCAGTAAGGGATATTTCAAACGCTTCCAGCTTGTCAAGAGGAGTGCTGTACATTGACACACCGCCCTCTCTATCTCTCCCCTTGCACCTCATAGGGATCATCATCCAGCAGGCTCTGCTGCTATGTGAAGATAGGCAAACTGTCAGGACTGCACATGACATGCTCAAAGGCAAACTGAAACAAACACACGTACTCTTGCTGAGCATACCTTTTTGAGTAGCACCAAGTTATTGATTCACAGTTGTGTTAAGTCTCAGCTTCGGCTGCCAATCATCTCTCTGGGGTCTCCTCAACCCTGAAAGACACAGAAGACAAAAACATTCATGTCAAGCTGTCATGAAAACAATAAGAAGCCATACTAAAAACAATACTAGAGTTATGATCAAAACTGTCATAAACCTTAAACCACAAAGCATTAGACATGATTCAGGGGTGGGGGTAGTCTTTGCTTTCAGTAAGAACTGACAACTTCTTTTGTCCTGCTGCGTCTCCTCTGACTCTCTAGGCTGCATGTCGTCACTACTCTCACCCCTCCTGGTTTCCTGACATCTGAGGTGACGCCTGATTTCAGAGCTGTGCGGAAAACTTTAAGGTGGCTCAGAGGCAAAGGGCTAAATCAGCAGGGAGGCAGACACAATGGGAGCGAGGGGGGCTCTTGTTCACTCACTCTTTCTCTTCTCACATGGACACAATGGTGAGACTGACTGTGCAGCTTAAAAAGGCAGCAGACACACAAATGAGGCTGATCTCACTCTAACAGGAAGAGGCGGCCAGGCTAAGTCAACTATAACGTGGAAGAGTAGTGCTGGGGAAAAAGTAAAATAATAAAACACAGAATAATGGAGAAAGGACAGAAGGAAGGAGAAAGTACCAGGGAATAAGTTCTAACTGAGATGCACAAAGAAAAAGAGACAGTAAAAGAACTCTAACAAGAGACTGAGTTGCTGGTGAGTGCAAACAGGGACACAGTGGTGAGGTTGTAATTACTACTTTTATAGAGGGTGTGTGTTTATGTCTGTTGTGACCAAACGGTCCTCTAATCCAGTTGCTACCCAGGCTATCACATTGCTCACAGCCACTCCACCACTCCACCAGCACAGTGCGGGAAACTCACAACTCTGAAACCAGATAGTAAACAAAGACAGCAGACAGTGTTACATCCTCACTCAGGTCGTATCAGATGGTACCAAAGTGATTAAATTAGTGTTTAGCACTATACGTGGACAGAAAAAAAAAAAAAGCGAGAGTGTGCGTGCATCTGTTTGCGTGCATTACGCATTTCATTTTTCGGGGAACCCCCGATGACTCATGCCCTGAAAGAGGGCTTACCCCAAACCGCTCACCCTGAACGCCGCCCTCCTGGGACACCACTTACAGTCAGGTGACCGGGGGCGTGTTTCTGCGCAGTCACAGCTGTGACAACAGCGGGAATTTCTCAGACTTGTGATGTAATTTCTGCTTCTAATAAAGTGCACCTCTTGCATTGATTGTGCATGTGTGTGAGTTTAGATTGATAAACAGGATGTGACGGCGAGCTGCTGGGTTGTGGCCGAGAGAGGACTTTTTAGACCGCAAGTTTAAAAGAAGCAACAGGGTGAATTCTGCGAATTAATTGATTGAACCGTTTCACAGTCATGGAAACTCGAGCACATTTTGTCTGTAATTTTGAAATCAAAATTCTTTGAAAATTTCAAAAAATCTGATAAAATAAAAAAAACTGCCTGGAAAAAAAAATGCCGTTAGAAATTTAAAAGCTTCGTAATGGCTTAGATGAGATTTTTGCTTTCACTTTTACATCAATAATTCCGCGACAAGCTGTAGTGATCTTCTAAACAGCTGAGAACAGTAACTGAAAAAAAGTTTAAGTAACTTGACGGCTGATGCTTCCGTCCTGATAGACTTCTACGTGAAAGCTTACAAATGCTTTCTTTATTACCGAACAACTGACTCACTTTACTGTTCCATCAAAATTCCCCTATGATATATCTTGTTCAAGTAAAATCCCCCCATCGACAGACGACATCAAAGAGCTGTTACTGTCAACACCCTCGCTGTCATAGTTACGCAACTTATTGTTCCAGCAACAGCACCTATCAGCTGAGAGAAGCTGAGCAAGGAGCTTTGGCAAAGAGACAAAGTTGGGCCAACTGTCGTAAACGGGCCCAAACGAAAAGCTAGAAGGGAAATAAAGGAGCTGCTGGATCCTCTGTGCAGTCAAACAAAGACACACACAAGCAAAATAAATGAGTCCAACATACTCCCACATGACACACAAACCAATGTCATGAGCTTGTGGCTGTGCACAGGAAAGCTTGCTTAGTCACTGGCTTGAGCTGGAGGAAACGAGTGGCTGAAATTAAGTCGTTCAGATGACGTCCATCTCATCTGTGCAGTGGCCTTAATTTATTCACCCTTCCCCTCCCCTGCCAGCCAATGGCCTGCTTCGGTCTCAAGCCAGGCAACCACACTGAGGCGATAAAAGGAAAACAGACTGGAGGAGGCAGTGAGGACATACACTGCAAAAAATATCTCTCAGGGCCGGTTTAAAAATTCTCTTTCTTTCCAGCAATGTAGCTAAAAAAACTAGGAAAAGTAGAATATTTTTCATCCTGGTATCATTTTTATTACTTGCTTTGGTACAATTTCAGGATTTATCAAATCGATACAAGATGAATGGTTCACTAAGCTTGATATTTGACTTTTTACAGCATGGCAGTTTTGATCAATATTACATTTAGAAAGAGAGGAGAGAGAGGCTGGTACACATAGGACGAGACTAGCGAGAAGCTAAAAAGCTTGAGGGGGTAATGTCAGGTAGCTGGAGAGCGTTACTGCCCTGTCTGATAAGAACTGACCAGATAAGGCAGGGAGAAATGACGGATAACAGAAATTATAGAGAGGGAAAAGTTCTGGCAGCGTCTGGCAGACGGTGACGGAAAGGCCATGAATGGTCCTGTCTCCCTCCCTCCCTCCCTCCCTCCCTCCGTCTTGTTCTGTCCTCCCTCGCCCTCTCTACTCCATTTGGCCATTACATAATCAGTCCCAGATAGAGATCGTGTTCTGAAGGAAACACCATGCATTTCTCCCTCTCTCTCTCTCTCCCTCTCTCTCTCAAACACACACCCACAGAAGAACAGCCAGCTCCTCCATCCGTCCTCCCCCACCTCGTTGCTAGGCTCCCAGCGTGTGTGCTTGTGCACATGTGTGTTTATTTGTTTGTGCATGTGCAAACGTCAGCAAATGCCTTTCCAAGACACAGCGATACGGGCTCACTCCATCACGTCCACATCCTTACACAGACACAAACAGAAAAATCAGAGGATGCTGTTTTAATCAGCACACTCCGGGGAGTTCGGGTCAGCTGAGGACACGGCAGGCAAACAATGTTCCTGCACACAAACATGGAAGCATCTGATCTCCCTGACTGACGATTAGCTCTTGCTAACATCCACCTAAACGACACAACACTTTATCCAGAGGACAGAGCATTTGCCCCCATTTGCCCCCAGGCCATTGCTTTGCTCTGCAGCTTCCTGACAGGCAGCCAAAACAGGCCAGATAAAAGATCTTATTTGTCTGACTTTGTCTGCTTCTGGTTTATAAGTGCACGCCCTCACATCTGCTCTGCATTTGACCATGATATAGTGGGGTTTAAAGCAAAGGGGGAGGAAGATCCAGCATTGAAGCATTTAACCTCTGCTTGCGTCTCATTTGAACATTTGATACAAGTTGTTAAACAACAGTGAGCTGCTTCGGTTTTGCAGCAGTCACCAAGCAAAGGCTGTTTTGTTTTGACTGCTGGTGGTCAGCCTGTCAGTGCGCTGGATGGTTTGTCGCCGCCTCTTTTTCCACTGGTTTTTTTTTACAGTCTAAATGATGCTTCGGCTGCGATGTGTTCATGACATTAAAATGCTGATTTCCGGACCGTTAGTCTACATTTTTATCTGTTTGTGGAAAAAAAAAAAAAAAAGAGGTTGGGTGGGGTGGGGGCTGTTGTGGTGCATCTCTTTTTCTTTTCTCACACACACACACACACACAGCTTAGATGCACGTGTGTGTGACGTTAAAGAGAAGGGGAACAGAGCTCTGAGGGGAGAGGAAGCTGTCGTCACAACCACAGGAAGTAGGCCTCCCTAAGGGGGGTGTGTGTGTCTGTCAGAGGAACAAAGAGAGAGAGAGACAGAGAGAGAGAGCGAGGCCTAAGGGAGGGGTTTGAAGACTGAGGCTTCTGTTGAAAAAATATGAACTGTATGTGTTTAAAAGTAGCTCCACTTAAAAGTAAATGAAAGTGAATGTATGTGACTAATTTGAGCCTCTACAGATGTGAAACACGTTAACCTGGACGGTTTCAGTCATTGCTCCTACAATACGTTTCAGACACACACTCATCTTGTACGAATGGCACGTGTGTACAACTAATGACTCACAAAGCCTTGATCGAAAAAAAACAGACTGTCTAATGAGTTGAAAAGCCTCTTTCTTGGCTCTGAACCTGAGTGTTATGTGAAAATCCTGGTTAGGCTTCTGGTAAAGTGAATGACAAACGTATGATGGGAGAATAAGAGTGGGAGTGAGTGTGAGAGTGTGTGTATAGTGAATGACTCTTCCTTCTAGTCACTTGTACCCTGATACAGACAGAGTTTCTTGGTGTTACAGAGGAAACATTCAAGACAGACCTTGTGCTTAATGCTGTCTGTGTAAGAGACAGAACAAAAAGGGATGACTCAACACCTGGCTTGTTTCTCTAAAGAAAGGAAAACGGCGTGTAAATCCCGACTAACCGGATATCTGAGAAGACGTGGGTGTCTCATTAACAACCGACAATAGCTCAATCATGGTAACTCTCGATTTCCACGCTTGAGCAAACTCAAAAGTCCCCCAACTTTGTGCTTCTTAACTTAACTACCACAAGCCCAGGACAAAGCAGAACATCAGTCTGCTGACTCTTTTCATTGAAACAGCCTCAAAATCCCCTTCACTTATACTGCTCTGTGTGTCTCCTGGTGTTTCTGTTCCACATCCCGAGCTACCACACACACACACACACACATAAACACACACCGACTAGTTCAGAAATACACTAAACAAGACAAGCGACTCTGCTTCCTTGGTTACAGTTTCCCAGGAAACCGGTAGCGTATTCTTCGACAGTTATTTAACTGAGCTGGAGGAGCAGAGGCAGGCAGAGAGGAACAGGGTCTGTGAAGTCTTCACTGATCAACATGTTTACGGAGACACAGGACAAGCTGACCTCACACACACACACACACACACACACCACCCTCTTCCTCTTCCTCCATGGACTCACAACATTATGTCTCATCAGCACTCTGTGTGTGTGTGAATAACAAAAC
>JAUZTA010000019.1:4683894-4694939 GCA_034780835.1 Ctenochaetus striatus | reverse complement strand
GGTGGGTGTAATTACGCACCGATGGTTATGACTTTATCAGAATGACTGTGATGCAGCCTGACCACCTCTGTTATGACGACAGCATTTGTTCATTCGGCCAAGAGAGTCCAAGGACCGTTTACAGATTCCTTAAATACCTATGCTGTTGATCTTTTAAGCATTTTTTCCCATGATGCACATGGGCCCACTCATTGGCAAACTTATCATTTATTTTGCCGGTGTGGTTGAAATGGGCAAAAGTACTCACAGGAGGTGAGGGGAGGTAAAAAGGAAAGGAGGAAAATTCTTTCCAAGGTGTGACAGCGTGTGTGTGTGTAACTGTGTGTGAGTCACACACAAACACACACACACACTCAGTGCGTAGGTTTGCACACCTCCCTTTCACTGTGGCATTATCATCAGTGGCATACAGCCAGTGATAACAGAGAGAAAGTGAACTAGAGGGAAAACTTTCCCTTCTTGTCCTATTCAGCTGAACTGCCAAACAGGATGTAAACACCCTGCTGCCCTGAAACACAGATCTACTCACCCAGGGGGGGGTTCAGGGACAACATTCCTCTTTCTCTAACATCACTGTTGAATCTGTGTCCAAAATATTGAGATATTATATCATGCTATTAGCTCAGCTCCTGGCTGCATTCGAATCTCTCACTCTCCTCCTGTAAAAAGCCCTTCCTAAGATCACCCGAAACACTTAATCAGAATATTTATTAATGTTCTTGAACTTTATCTTTTGAGTTAGCGATGACCCCCTTTTGGTGCTATTTTGTTTGTTTTTTAATTTAAATCATTAGCATCCTTTTTTCTGCTGCAAATACTTAAACTACTCCAAAGATTATCAAAACTTACTTACACTTTATTAAACAGAACAAGCAATGCTATTTTTTTGTATTCTGCTGTTTTCACCCTTTTTTCTCATTTTTTAACTTTGTCAAACAGCAGCTAGTGCAAAAGTTTTTTCAGCAAACAGCAGTTTCCTGGTCTCTGGCCTGCTGCGAGATATCAGGATCCACTGTAGGCAGTCACACTACATGCTGGAATTCCACACTTGGTTGACTGAGTTTTTGCCCCCCCCTTGGCCCAGACCAAATCTCTGAAACCTTCACCCTGCTGTGTGGACATGCTTGGTGAACTAAAGTGTTTGCATGCACTGCAGGAGACTAAATAAACCGGCAGGTAATTTCCTGCAGTACTGAGGGCGGTCAATCAGCACTATATCTGCTTTTAATTTAATAAATTTGATGAGTACTAAGTATAAAGAACTCTGTAAAAATATTGTAGTAGCTGGAATAGCATTGATAGTACCCCTTTAAATGTTCAGTGTTCCTACTGAGAGTGACAGGAAATTCCTCAACTGGTTTCTACCCACTGTGCCGGCAAAAGTGTCAAAAACTGAGCCTGGCCTGTTGGGAGTGTGTGGGCAGTGTTTGAGAAATAACAGGGCAGATGTTGTCCCGCACCTTCCTTATTCCCTCTCTTTCGTTTTGTGTCGCTGTCTGAAGGAAAAGCGACACTCTTTACAGGAAAGACACAGCATGCTGTCGCACAAACAGACGTTTCATGATGACATCTGACTGCTTCCCCCGCCCGCTTTCATTTGAAAAGAAACACACACACACACGCTTGCTTGGTTGTATCTGTTTTCTGTGACACACAGCAGATACAGTTGTGCGGCAAGAGAACCCCGAAAAAATCTTTCTGGACACTCACACAGCTGAGACAAACACACACGCGAACGGCTCTCGTTTCATCACTGTCAGCCGTCGAGGTGGTGTTAGATGAGTAAGCACTTTAAGCCAACCTACAGACCCATTTCACACGTCAATCACACAAATAAAAGAAAACTCGAATTAATCAAAGTTATGCTGAATTTACTTGGGACATCCAGCAACACCCATTAAAAGCTAAATATGCAGACAGTGGATGGGAAGTGGGATCAGGAAACTATCCTGACACACTCCCACTTCTCTTTTACTTATTCAAGTTCTGTGAATCAGTCCCTTTTGTTGATGTAAACGCCTCATTTCCACCGTCATCTGTCCCTCTTCCTCCCCTCCAGCACAAGTGTCTCACTTCAGTATTCCTCCATGTTCGTCATCACTCATAGTAAATGGGCGGCGATTTTTTCATTCACACACACACACGCTCCTATTGAGATCACGGGACAAACGGGGGCGGGGGAGAGCTGAGGCAGCGCGCAGCCGGCCAAGAGTGTGTGGAGCGATTCAACTCCACTTTTTACAACCGCGAACATCAAACGCGGGGACAAAACGCGCGGCTGGTCGCCATGCCAATCGATCTGGTCGATCGGAAGTGAACCTTCAAAGGGTTTCTTTTTCTGCTGTTGTTTTTCTCGCGACCCCATGCCAGCACACTTCGCTCTTCCTGATTTGAGCTCGTTTATTACGGGCCATAAAGTGACCAGTGAGCCCCGCGGCCAGCCACGCATTCAAATTCTCAACTGTGTGTCCGAAAATCAGTTGAAATAGGTGACGAGCGTTTAACATCTGTGGGCGGTGAGGCAGTTCCAACCACCGATATCACAACTACTGACTCTCTTAAGAAGATCTCACCACGCCCCCTTAATAATCAACTTTATTTCTTGCTTAACTTCCATTCCTTTGATGTGTTTACGTATCGCTGTGCGTAATTTCGGCACAAACTGCGCAAAACGCACGGGTCAGCAGCAGAGACGTGCGCTCCAGCTGCGAGTTCAGATGTGGGACCTTGCATAACTCAAACCTGCTGACTGCTGCGGGTCTGTTAACGTCACCGAGCGCACCGAGATAAGAGCGCCAGTTTGAAAGTCAAAAAGTCACCTTAGTATGTCATTTCAGACTACTGTCCCCCCCTGAGGGAGACACTTCGATAACTGATCGCGTTCATCAAACAGCGCTGTGTGGTCAGGCTGTAGCGCACCAGCTAATCTTGGAACCCAGACCTAAAGGGTAGGGACCAAAACACCACCCCTCCCCCCTCAAAACGAGAGGTGATGCAAATCACTTCCTTTCAATCCAGCTCTTTGTGTGCGCAAGGATTGACTGGGGGGTGATGGGGGGGGTGGCAGCTATCCATTCACTTTACGGCTGCCGACCTCAGTGATCCTGCCCACCCCCCACTCCTACTCCGGCAAAGCCACCCACACCAACACTCTCTCACACACACACAATGGCGTGAGATCCCCTTACACAGGCAATTTTCTCTCCCTGTCCTCCAGGTCTCCTTCTCTTCTCTGACCACGGGATGATCAGGAGTTTTCATGGCAACAGTGACCAAAGCAGGAGCCGAAGAGTCCAGAAGCAGTGAGAGTATCAGGTCATTATCACCTCTTCATGAATAAATGCATGAGGACGGTTCCCTGGTGGAGGACCCTGGTTGGTGTCATTATCAGCCATGTAGATCGGATGAATTCTCCACCAAAACAAACAGAATGGCTCTTCACTCACTCTGACACAAGCCTAAAAAAATTGGGGGGTGGGGAGTGTTTCGGGGCATTTGACCGAGAAAAATCCCATAAACACCAAGTTTGACATCAAAGCCGATTTTCAGAAACTACTCGCACCCACGTGTACCGAACGGCTAAACATGCCCGGTAAAGATGATCAATCATGACTGTGAGGAAAACAATTCGCCGAACGGAGACACGCGCACGCGTGGGATTATCCGTGGTCGAGAAAAATACAGCGAAATTCCCCCACCTCATCGATCACAGACGATCAAGGGTTTCGCTTCAATTAATGACAAAAATTCACTCAATACTGTCATGAGTCGCAATCCCAGAGATTTTAAATAATAATGGAAATCCATACAGTTCCCATTCACATCCTGCCTGAACTGACTCTTTCATCATCTAACTCGCCTGCTCACAACCAAAACACAGTTGACTGGACTTTTAAATGCTCCCAGGCTACACAGCAGCCCATGTACTCACCGATCATTGAAGTATTTTAAATGATTGCTCCAAGAATAAAAATAATTTCCAAGTAGAAACACGTATCCAGTTACTGGAGATCCACGCTGGCTGTTTCAGTCTTTTTATCCACAAGTTTTGGGGCGCAGAGTCTGCAGAGAAATTCCCGACCGACCGGCTGAGCTGAGCGCAGCCGCGGCTCTGTAATCCCTGCTAGTCTCTGTCGCTTCCTCTCGAAACAACCATGAAACTTGAGCCGCCCGACGGCCGGAGAGCCTCTCTACAGTCCGCGATAGTCTTCTTCTTCTTCTTCTCTATATTCGGCGTGTTATTCCGTCTGATGGCTGTGTTTGCCGTCTCAGCGACAGCCCGCTCCTCTGTCTCTCTGTGTGTCTCAGCGTCGAGCTCCTTATCTCCTCTGGCTCTCTCTCTCTCTCTCACACACACACACACACACACACACCAGCAGCCGGGTTGGGATCGTATTGCGCTTAGCTCTGTTTTAAAGGGACAGAGCCACGCACAGTCAGACACACGCACACAGAGAGGGAGGCGGACACACGCGTGACGTCAGCGCACGGCCCCGGAATTCCCTGACAGCGCAAACTGGCACCGAGTCCGACTGCAGGTACCGGTGCCGCTCCGCCCCCCCCCCTCCCCCCGCTCATGCCTTTATTCATTTGTACCTTTTTATTTTTATTTCACGCCACGGTTGTTTTTAGGCTGACTCGTGATCGACCGGGTGAACTGCGCCGAGGCACGCAGTATTTCCGTGTGACCGTCTATTTTTGGATGGAAGAATACTCCCTGAAGCTATGTTAACACAGGAAGACAGACACAGCATCGCAGTATTAGGGTTAGATTTAGTAGATTATAAATAGGTCCTGGTACTACAGCTTTACAGGCTACTCTGTAATAAATTTATATGGCCTGTAAGCCACAGAAGATATACAAACACTTTCAGGTGTACAAACTGGTTTATACTTCTCATATTTCTGTCTTTTAGGGAACTTGTATGTCTATGAAACAACAGTAACAATCGACTATGTTGGGACTTATAAATCCATGTAAATAACCCTGTCCTTAAACAACCCAGAAGACACTGTGTGACATCATGTTTCATTTTAAATTGTTCCTAAAACATGAGACTTTCAGCCAGCACAGTTAGGAAACACGTTCTCCACAGACTCTTATTATATACAGAGTTTGTGAGTTTGTAAATAATACTTTTCACAGAAATTAATGAACAAAATTCACTTTTGAGAACGACTTTTATGTTTATGAATAAAAAGCACTTCTGCCTGAGTTAATTAGTAAATATTTAACAAGTTGTTAATACAAGGAAATTTGGCCAAGGTCCCTTTGACTTCTGGAAACTTTTCCATCAGCCAAAGGAACAAACCTGCCTGGCTGCTTAATTGTTGCTCTCAGGATATGCTTTTAACTGATTTTAAAAAGCATGAATAATAATATTTATTGCCACAAATAAGGCTACATAGTTACAGCTTATGAGGCCTTTATAAAGGTGTCTTATTAGAGAGATGCACTGCATTATTGGTGCATGCATTCAACTTTGTTCAGATACTTGCACTTGAATCGCTCAGTTCAGCTGTTTAAATTAAGACATACACACTATTTTTATATCATGAGATATATAATTCATGGGGATATTTGTGTAATATGTATATAACTGAACAGTAGAAAGCACAGTCTGCATTACGCATTGCTGTGTGCATGTATATTAGGTAAACCAGCAGACTGACAGATAAATGAATGGTATAGGGTCTTTGAAGGTTGAATAATATTTCACTAATGTATTATTCATTATCAAAATACCACACACAGGACCCGGACTGCAAATAAAGCCTGAGTTATGAGGCTAATAAATGCCATGTTCCTGTCCAGTAGGTGACATCATTAACATCTTACATCGCATGACGGTGCACAATCAAGTGAAAGAATTACAAGCTACATGTTCAGAAGCAGCCAGCTAACATCCTGTGTGAGGTAAACAGGGCTTTGAAAAACACAAATGGGTCTCTCTGAGGCCGGATACATTTGTTCCAGATTTTCTTTGCCAAAGTTACCATCATGTACCCTGTAATAATGCCAAAGAGCAGCACTGGCACAACCGACAGTGCTGTATGTGTCACACACTCCAGTACACACAAGTGGAGGTTATATTTAGAAAGCACTGCCTCAGCAAGACAACGGGAAGCAAAATTAGTCGTGGCAGGGAGGATGGGACTGTGTCATGGATGATGCTGAGATGATGACATAGGGATACACACACATGCAGTTTATTTATGGCCCCCCAATTCTAAAAACAACAGCAACATCAACAATGAATTTAGAACATTATGAATCCTTTCTGCCTTGGTACAAGACAGTGATGCTATCATTTTCTCACCGTCTGTTCTTTTCTCTCCCATTACAACAAGTTACTTACTTACTTATAAGTTACTATATTTGAGATATCTGAGGGCATTTCTACTTCTACTACTCTAGCATACAGTGAAGAGTAACAAGGGACGTTTGTGTGTTAGATTCACATCCCTGATGAAGTAAGTGCATGGCATGTGTGGTATGTACCACCAGGGTAGATCTGGAGTCTATTGTCAAGTGACAATGAATGTTAAATAATGTGTTTTGTGTTGAGAAAGAGGAGGGACGCAGCACAGTTGGGTGTTTATGACACTGGGAGGCAGTGTGCTTGTATGCGGATCCTTTGTTTTTGTATTTTAAAGAGATCAGCAGATACAGTTCCTATAGCACTGTACAGTGAGCTTAACCGTGATTAAAAAAAAAGTACGTTGGCTGAGCTAGAAGCATATGCTGCTGCAAACTTATCTGCAAAGGTGGTTAGAAGTGAAGGTCTAGTGCAAAAATGAAGAGGCCACTTTCATTTCTAAAAGTGGTGGTGGAAGTGGTGGAGCTTATAGCAGCTGATTAAGTCCTAGCATGCAGATACACAGTAAATTTCCTCTTCAATCTAACTGAAGGTGTAAAAAGCAACAAACTGCTGTTAGTACTGTTGTTAAAGGGTAATTTAATTCCAAATTATATAACTTCTTACTCAGAAAAATGCAGTTTTAATGTTATAATCAGTATATAAGCTATAATTCATCAAGTACGCTTAAGCGAAACACTATCTATAACGTCATCTGGAAGCTCTTACATCCTAAATGGCTGCAGTCCTTAATTACCTATCAGAGTTGTTAAGTAGTGCGTTCACTATGTCGGCTATATATCATTGCTTCTCACTGGTGTGTATGCTTTCCATCCTATTTTTGCATTGGTCCCTTTTGCACAAAAATAGACTGACGATACAATACAATGTGCAAATGTTATGTTGCTCTTGCTGTTTTTCATGACTGCTTCTGTCGGGTGTTTTGAAGGAAAATGTGTGACACTGCTCAGCCTTGGGTGTTCCAGTGTATGAATGTGAGTGTATGATTGTACTGTAAAGAGTGTTGGGGGAGACCATTAGCTCTCAACAGTGAACAGGAAGGGGAATGGTGATTGATGTGGTCATGGTTACCACTCCAGTGTGCCACACACATGGCCCCCCACATACACTGCTCCTTCCAGCTGTTTCTGTCATAGAAACTACTGCATGTAATAATGCTTTGAGAATATTAAATATGTCTGAGTTCAATTCCCATCTGTCCTTTCCCACAACAAGGGCAACAAGGGAAGGCAAGGCATTACAGTCTGTCCTGGGGGTCTTAAATGTGTGTGTGTGTGTGTGTGTGTGTGTGTGTGTGTGTGCGCGCATGTGCATGGCTGGAAGGGACAATAAAGGGAAAGAACCGTGTGTTTAAGTTCTTAAAGCTTATGAGTATGGCCAGCAATCTTGTGTTCATGTGTGTGGAAAGGAAGCAGGCATTTTTGTGTGTGTGTGTGTGTGTGTGTTGAGGACTGTGTGTGTAATTAAAGAGATCGAGGACAAGGACGGCTCAGTTCTCACACTCCAAATATATATTTTAAGCAGCTCTCTCATGGGTACGAGCCCCAGAATTCCTGTCATACCAGCCGAGCGCGCGTGCACACACCCACACCCCCACACACACATACACCCACACACACACATTTAAAAAATAAACAGCATGGAACACTGATGAGGTCCAGACAGAACAAAAGTAGAAAAAGAAGCTATGCATGTGAGTGTGAAGGAGTGACTGTGCTCTGCAGTCGTAGGAGACTTTGTCCCTGGTACAGATGGTACTTCTCAGCCTCTGATATGTAGGATTGTGTGTGGGACTGTGTGTGTGTGAGTGTGTGTGTGTGTGTGGCATATCGTGAGTCAGCCTTTTGGGTACACTGAGAGGCCGACAGACACGATAATAATCACCTCCACGCACATACTCACACAGTCACACCGTGAAGAGACGGAGAGCCACACAGGCAGTCAGACAGACAGACTGGCTTAGCACAGCCACATATAGCAGCCATGTATCCCGCTGAATGAAGCACTACAGCCCTTGTAATTAAGGCCCTTATTCAAGGAGAGGGGGGCCGACAGGGGGCCTAGCTCTCGCTCTAGTTTTCTCAAACAACTGGCTAATCCCGACTGTAGCTCTATGATAAGCTAAGCACTCCAGTCATGCTTAATACATTCACTTTCCTAAAGTTATACACAGTGAGAAGTAAACTCCACCAAAGGAGCTTAAAAATTTCCGATGGCTCTTAAGGTATCTCATCATATGTGTGAAGAGTCTGTCTCACTGGTAAATTTTCCTCCAAGAGGTGAAAACATGGACACCAAAATCATCTGTGTGTTCCTGGTTGGTGGATAACTAACACTGGTGCTCCATGCTAACATTTTACATACATGCTAACATTGTATGCATTATTAGGGTTTTTACCACTGTGACCATGCTGAGCCTCAGCTTAGCTGTGTGTGTGTCTATGACATATTCCCACTGACAAACAGGCAGAATGCTTTGTGAAGAACTTATAAGAAATGCAATGTGTCTATCACTGAATTCAAGCTTTGTTAGAAATGCTGTTTAAAGAAAAAAATAAATGGTTGTGCTTGATTTACAGTACAGCTCAAATTTTATACAACTCCCACTACGGAAAAACACTATTCTAATGTGTTTAAGTTGGTAGCAACCAATCTGTAGCATAAAAATGAGTTTGTAGAAGCTCTGACACTAAATCATGACGGTGAAATGGACTGAGTCTGATATTTTGTGAGGAAGGTTTTACTCTTCAAACTCAAGAATCTTCAAGTCACTGTTTAGGCTTGTAACCAATTATTATTTTTTATTTTTGATTAACCTGATGATTATTAAAGCTTAATCATATCTCCTGTAATGCTTTATTAGGATAAAACAATTTCTGAAAGACTGAGCTAACTTTTTCAACTGCTTGTTGTGTCATCAAAAGCCTAAACCCAGAGAAAATAGATTTAACTTGAACCAGTGAATTTAAGGTATTTTGGCTTAGAAATATCCCAATTAACTGACTGAATATTACAATTGTCTACTTGTTTGAGCTCCAATTGTTCTAAAACATCAACAGCTATTTATTTATAACATTATAATCACACTAATATGAGACTTGGATCATTCCGGCATCCATTATTTGGGAAAGTTAATGGAAAACTCTACCACACACTCAGAGTTTTGCCTCAGGACTGGTTGTTAATGGCAAACAAATTATTCACTTTCTTTACTCTAATGTGGCTTTGAAGAGCAGAGTTGAAAGTGTAATAAGTGACTCAGAGGCCGTAAAGTACACAACTCTTTGAAGACTTACAAAACACTCATGATTCAAAAGAATAGTTGATTTGTGATATTGTAAAATGGAGCAGCCATCCCCTCACACACACACATTTCATTACCCACTGCCTTCTTAACTAACGAATGTGTGTGTGATAAATATACTCCTACTCCTGTCTTACTCACTCTCCTTTGACACATCTCACCCTGTTGCTCTACCTGTCTAACCTACATCCTGCACAATGGAGCTTTTGTGTGAGCGTGTGTACAGATTATACAACATTTATGTGCTTAATGTACTTAAGTGGTACCAGTTTTTAAATATAGATATCTAAAATGCAGAAGGTGAAAGAAATCATTGAGAAAACAGATTAAAAATACTCTGACAGAGCTTATTATTACAAAATCATCCAATTGCTGTATGTTTTCTTGTGACCACAGTGACAGTAAAGTGGAAACAGTAAGCAGATTAAATCAGAGGAGATGAAATTAAACTGCAAAAAAACACAAGAAAACAGAAAGCCGTACCTGGTGATCATGGGTAATGTGGTCCCTCCCTTTCAGCAGGCCACCATGACACGTCCAACCTCCTGAAACAACAACATGGAGGAACAGAGGTCAGTCTGGAGGTTTTAGAGTGTCGACAACAGCAGCAAGGAGCTGAGCACAGCTTCAAAAGCATGTTATTGCATTTCTTGATTTACGTTCACACACTCACACAAAAGAAAAGACAAGTTTGCTCCTTTATGCCACCAAAGTTCAGTTTGGTAGCAATATATTTCTCCGTACATCTGTGGTGTTACATTAGCCTGCAGTGGTGTGTGCTGGGAATGATGAAGAGCTGTTACTCTTCTCACTTTTCGTCAAAACCAGATCAAACATGTCTGTGACATTCCAGTGTGAGTTGAAGCACTGGTCAGCAATTCATCAACACTTGAGTCAAGGGTCGAGAGATCAGCGTCTTTTTTCTGCCTGCATAAGACGACCACAGCTCATTTGTTATTCCATCCGCTTGTTTCATTGTGCATGCATGACGTTTGCTGACTGTCCTGTGGTCACGGTGTTGTCGATATGTCATCCGATGTGGCTTATGAAACCACGCATGTGTGTCAGCCAGAATGCACAGTGGGGCCTGGACCGGTGCTGCGGCCATCTGTGGGTGTGTGTTCCTCATGTGCCGCCTGTTCAGTGATTCACAGTGTCAGTGCTGGGCCACATGACTGAGAACAGGTGGCACTCTGGTGTACCTCCCCAACCCCCAGCACACACATTATCAACACACACACACACACACACATACATACACCTCCACTTGCACCTAGCGCACAAGCAGCACCTGCGATGGTGCTCGAACACTAAAACAGACATGGTTACACACAAAAGCACCACACACACACACACACTGC
>JAUZTA010000019.1:4628672-4639957 GCA_034780835.1 Ctenochaetus striatus | reverse complement strand
GATGGGCTTGTTCACCTGCAAGAGTGCCATGAGAAGAATGGACATGAGATACAGACACTACACACACACACACACAGAAACACACAGAGACATGAGATCTGGGGTAGCTGCTGCAGTCAATAGACAGAAACCTAAGATGGCGGAAAATAGGAGGCCCATAAGACCCCTCCCAACTTGTCTCCCCCTGTCTCAATCGAACTATGCTAGGGGCCCCATTAGGGTCATGCACACAAAAAGGCACACATGCACATGCACTCACACACACACACATATATACAAACAAACACACACACACACACCCCTGACCCTGCCCTTCCCCCAAATGAGCCCCTTATTGATGAGGTCAGTGGCCAAGAGGTCATATCGCAGTGACACAGAGAGAGAGATTGAAAAGGTGGATTATTGGAACAGACAATAGGAGAGAGAAGAAACATTACAACTTGGTTATGCTAAAATATGAACTACTTGGCGCAAAACATTTGTGAGTGCAGAAGAAAATAAAGAATGGTTTCACACAGACATCAGCTAAAAGTACTTTAGGCTGAGAAACACCTGCTGCTTAAAACACTTCAAAAGACTCAAAACCACATCAACTTGTCTTCCCATCTCTCACTTTGCTACTAGAAACTCAACTTGTCCTTCTCTTACACACACACACACACAATTATGCTTCATATGCACACACAGACGGAAAATCAGACTGCTTGATATGCTGCAGAAATAATAAAAGCAACAGAGGATGAGCATTTTAAGGACATGCATTTAAGGTTTCAGGCAACTGATTTAAAAAATCTCAAAAATTTATTTCAGAAACTAAGAAGAGCAGACTATGTTTGTTACATGGTCATGCATGTCTTATTTCACAGACAGAATCAGATTCATGCTCCAAATTGGCCAACATAGTTTGTCTGTCTTAACCAACTCATCATGGCCCCCCCTCTAAAAAACCCTTCTCAAAACTCAGAACTGAACAAGTGTCAAACACTTTTAAGATTTAGTAACAAGGTGTCTCTGTCAGGGATGGATTACTTTGTCATTTCATGATGCTGACTTTCTAAAGACATCTAATAAGACGTCTTTAGAAGAGTGACAGAGTGAGTGATTTACAGAAAGACAGAGAGAGAGAAAGGAAGTGTGCACACTGGTGAGCAAGAGTCTTAAGACAGAGTTTTCAGAAGTTTGGCTTAGTTTAAGCAAGCTGGGAAAAGCAAGGTAATACTGACGTTAAGGTGATGGTTTTAACTTATTAAGCAGCCAGTAATCCTCACCTGGAAACACAGGTTTGGACCTACATGGACCCCAAACTCCAAAATACCTTTGGAAAACAATTCCCCTTTTAGACGGCCGGTTTAATGTGGGTATATTGTGTCCTTAATTCGCCTCTTGGTTGTGTATAATAATTATAAGGCAGGATGAGGGATTAATGTTGTTCCGCCTCTAAGCCAACAAGGAACTGAATCCATTTCTGTGTGAAGAGTCATAGATGTCACACGTAGACAGGGTTTTGAGTGTGTGACCCACTCACCAGAGATTTAAAAGCAGTGAGCAGCAGCAAGCAGCTAATTAAGAGAAAAACAGGGACTAAAAATGTCTGGAACTTGAGGAGACAACAAGGTCTGGGAGCTCACCTTCCCTCCAAGCAGAGAATGGGACTAAATGCCATATAACAGGGACTTAATAGCTCTCTACAATTTTTGCCACTGCCATGATTTTGTCATATTATTTAGAAAGCAATGCCTGATGCTTATTTTTACTTAACATTAGATGTCAGCATCGGAAGTGAAAAAAGGTTTGCTGGGTCGCAGGATGCAGGGCAGTGACATGCTAGGTACTGCTTTGCTTCACATGTCCCTGTCCAGATAGCTAAGGTCACACTTTAGTAACACATGATTCCTGTATGTCATCATATTACATGATATTCATTAGCAAATGGATTTTGACAAGGTGCATTGGAATTATTAGTTTTTTTAGTTGAACTTTTTTCTTTTTAATAGTAATAGGATCAAAAGATCCAGACAAACTACAAATCCACTCACTCCAATCCACTTTCACAACTATATGTCTTCATAAAAAGGTCCCACTCCCTCAAACCGCTGATTAACAATGAGTCACTGTACAACTTCTACCGCCTTGCCCATCTTTACACTGACGGTGCTTTTTCTTCTCTAAAAAAAATAAGTTCATGTCTGCTCCTGTCAGTGTAGTGTTTAATCAAATGAGGGTGGTTGTAAGAAAAAGGTGAAAACGTTGTCTTTGATACCATCTTTACAAGTCAGAACAGAAGTCACAGGACTTCCTTATCCACAGTTACTTCTTTTGCTGTCTTATAATGTGCAGTTCAACATGTAATAATAGTATTTTTCAGTAGCACATCACAAGCAGTGAGTCCACGTCAGAGGACTTCATTCTGTTTTATCAGCCTGTTTTAAATTTAGAGTTTTTCCCTTTTCACAGGCAGTCAGAGCTTCAGAAAGTCAGAGTTAAAAATAACCCTTTAACAGAGAGACACAGAAATAGAGAGCAAGGAAAGGCAAAAGAGAAACAGTGAAGAAATAATAGAAAGAATGCGGGCAAAGAATAGAGAGAAGTAATTCATCCATTTTGTCTTCCTCTCTCCTCATCTCCCTCTCTTCTCTCTTCAAAGACGGCATTATCTTAAACTGCATAATCATCTTCTCTCTCTCTCTGATTCACTTTCATCTTTCTCTTCTTTCTCTCCTCCCCCTGTCTTTCTTTCTCGTTGTCTCTGACATTAAATTTCTACTTCTTCACTGCTCCACCCCCTTCTTTCTGTCTCTCTCTCTCTCTCTGTGTGGAGGGGGGGGGGGCAGTCAGCAGTGATCACAGGGATAATGAACTGTGTCTGTGCTGCATGGAAAACACACACAGAAACAGAGGGGATGGAAAGATGAACAGAGCAGTGAAGGGAACTTTTCTCTGCAAACAGATAAATATTGGCAGTTACAGTGTGTTCTGTTATTCACCACGACACCTGCTCTACTCTCACTCCTTCAGTTTTGTTTTGTCTTTTTTAATGCTTCCTTCTCAGTCCCAGCCTGTAAGGCAGAGAGTGAAACTACTGAAATTACTGAAATTCCACCATCCAAAGTCTCACGGTCACTGTTTACCACAGACATTTAAGCAGAGGCAGACTTTCGCACACACAGCAACGCAGAGGAGGACATCAAACACTTGCATGTGCCTATGACCCAAACACATGGACGTGGCACTGCAGTGATGCAAAACTTGGTGGGTCTGATTCCCATGGAGGCTTGCTGTCATTTATAACACTCTCTCTCTCGCTCTTTCTTCTCTGCTGTCTCTGTCCAGGTTTTCTGTCTGAGATCGACTGAACAGCAGGCAGAGGGAGTGAAGGAAAGAGTGAGAAAAGACAAATGAGACAATGGAGGAAAAAGAAAAAGAGGAAAAAAATGGCAAATCAGAGGGAAAGACAGTGGACTGGGCTACTCAGATGCCTTTCATTTCTTCTGTTTCTGAGCTGTAAGCCATGTGTGTGTGTGTGTCTGTGTATAAATGTGTTCGTGTTATTTCTATTTTTAAACCACGGCACAGAGGCTGACAGCATTATTCTCTTCCAATAAGTCCCACTGACTGCACAAGTGCACACTAGGAAACTTTCTGAGTGTGTGTGCCCATGCACGTGTATAATGTTTTCCATTGTTACAGAGGTGGAAACCATGTGCACGTGTGTGTGAGTGTGTTCTTGAAAAGACACCTAAGTTAAAAAGAAATTCTGAAATGCTCTCATTCCTGTTATTTTTGTTGAACCTGTTATGTTAAAGCCATGTGAATACTTTTTAATATGAGAAACACACACAAGCATACACACCTCTATACTCGTGAGGACACTCAGTGACATAATTCATTACTTAGCCCCTATTCTAAGTTCAACCATCACAACGAACAAACTAATCAAAATCATCAATACAAAGTGTTTACCTTGAAATAACTCTTTAAAGTTGCAAAGGATGACTGTGTCCGACCAAATGTCATCAGTATACAAAAATGTCCTCACTCTGATGCTATGGAGCAAGTATAACACACACACAAACACACACACAAACACACACACACACACACACACACACACACACACACACACACACACACACAGAGCTATCAAACTAATAACGTCTGAAATTGCTTTGTTTTCACATGAAGCAAGTGAGTGCCTCTCTCTCCCTCGATTTTTCACTCATCCCTCTCCTACCTCCATCTCTCATCATGAAGAACTGATTGGATGGATTATTATGAATGAATAATTGGAGGCTATGGGATGGTCATGGTGCATAACTATGTGTGTGTGTGTGTATTATGTCATCTTAAAGCCAGCCATGCTCTTAGTGGAGTTTAATTCATAAGTAGGAAGCCTCACTTCAGTGATCCCCTTGGCAGCCGACGGCACAATAGATCCATTACACACACACACACACACAAAAGCGCGCAAACACACGCACACACAGTAGAACAAAATAAATGACAGCGGAAGGAGAAAAAAAGTACTCGTGAGAGAGAAATCTGAACAAAGAGAGGATGAGAGCCAGGAAACAGGAAGTGTGGAAGGAGGAAATGAGAGGAGGAAGGAAACAGAAGGGGGGAGAGACAGAAAAATGTGTAGACAGAGCGGATGCTTTGTTTCTGTTTCTGCCCACTTGTGAGGTGACGTACAATATTCCTGCCTTTCTAAAAACGAACAAAAAGGTCATTCTTTGTGCTGCCGCTGCCTCTTGGCAAAGTTTTATCATTGACTACTACAGAGCACAACATGACTCATTAATTGACCTCAGATCTAACTTGATCAAGATATTAAAATCCTCTGGAGCCGCCTGGAGAACATAACATGCACAAATGAAATGTTGCACAAATAAAGTCGAACTGTTTGACAAGTCATCCAGCAACTGTGTCATAAATAAATAACTGGTGATGAGTCCATGTGACTGATGCTAACCCACATTCTCTGGAGTGGATGCACACGTAATACCTCAGCCCACTCCTTTGCCAAATGTGCATATCATTAACTCACACTTTGGCACGGGAGGCAAATAAGGCTACTATAATTTGATTTTATGCTCAGTGGGTTGACAACATTAGAGAGGGTCTCATTTTCATTTACAATGCAAAAGATTGAAAAAGAATATCTGAGCTTTACCATCTCAGTATACATCGCTGATATCCTTACACACAGGAAGTATCTCCACCAATAGGAATATTAAAAACTATAAGACCAAAGTTATGACTTTAATACAGTACTTATGCTTATGCACTTCATTTAGTAAAGCTGTTGAAAGCTACAAAAACCCTGAGAAACCAACACAGATCATTAACTCACTTCTTGGTTTGTAGTTGTAGAGTTAGCATGGAGCTCTGACAGTCATGCATTATGGGAATGTCATTCATAAATCATCAGATTGCTTGAGACTAGCAATCCTGTACTGTAAATCCATGACACTTGCGCTTGGAAGCCAAACTTTAATTAAAAAACCATAGATTTTTCTGTTTTAAATCCTTTATAATTTAAGTTACTATTTCAACTGTTGCATCAAGGATGTTACGTCCATCATGTTTCATGTAATGTGCAATGCTCATAATAAACAGTGCAAAGTGCCATGCTGTATAATAGCATCTAAAATATGACTTGGTTATCAAAGAATGGGAATGGTTTCAAATGGCTCTTATTTGGATTATTTTTACAAGCAAAATACTACTTTCTGCTCAGCTTGAATGTTTCCTTATTTTAGACTAGAACTTTAAACTTCTTTTTATGTCAGTAAATTAGTCTTTAGAAACATCCCCAGCACCCAGAAATTGGCTTTGGGGAACTGAGAAGATGAAGGAGGGTGGCAGTGGAGGGGGTTAAGCACTACGTGACGCTAGGCGCGTACCTAACACTGCCTGGCTCGCGTTCAAACACACCCCACTTCAGCTGGAGAGCTCCAAGTCCCTGGAGAGCCCCCCGACATGAACCCACAGACACTGAACACACAAAAACATACTACCCCTTCACACACCTAAAAGACCATGCAACGCAAACTCTGAGGGTAAGAGCGCATGAGAGCCCAAACACATAAAGACAGGTACAAAGAGTTAACACAAAATGAGCAGGAACAGAAACACACACAGACAGGGACAATCACACATAAACAAAAGCCCAGAACAATACACAGACTGAGAAAACATGCACAATAAAACAAACAAACAGACACAAACATGCAAACTTCCATACATGCAGAAAAACACACACACACACACACACACATCACCCTGTGTGCAGGGCTTCCTTGGATATTGCCCCAGCCCCACACAACAAGCTGCATGAAATATTCAGTGAATTTTTCAACATGTGCTCTTTCCCCTTTCGCACGTGTAGAAGTGCAAAAAAAAAAATTTCGGGGGGAGAGCAATGAGGAGACAGGAAGGAGGGGGGAGAAGGAGTCAATGAGGGCAAAGGCAGAGCGAGCAGCAGGAGAGAGCGGGCGAACGAGCCAGAAACTGACTGGGAGACACAGAGAGAGAGAGAGGGAGAGAGGGAGAGAGGGAGAGAAAACCCAGCTGAGTTTGTTCCAAGCTACTCCCCTTAGCAACAGCCCCGGCTCAGCTTGCATCCCATTGGCCAGCTGACAGCATGCATCACAATCCCATGCATGGCTCCCCAGCCAATCAGGGGTTTCCTTGCAACTCTGCATTTTGGATTTTATTTTCACCATGGCAACACAACCCTGCTCTTGGTCCTGGATGTGGCCTGTGTAGCGCACACACACATGCAAACACACGCACAAATGGCGCACACATACACACACACATGCACAGACCGTACTGTACATACTGTACAATGTTTACCAACCCTTGATGAGCTTAGTTCAAAGCAATTAGTGTGGGAGCAGCAGAGATAAACAAAGCTCATGTGGCAGACAAGCTAACTCAAACAACTAACTGTGCTGCCCTTCACACCTGTGAATGTGCTTACACTTACTGAAGTACACGAAGGAGCTGGAAGAAGAGTTCATCCAGTACAGGCGACCCAGGAAATGCTTGGATCAGTTCCCCCTGACACTCATAATGAGGAGAGGAAACACACTGTCACACTCTGAGTTTGTCCATCTGTCAGTCTGCATCCTCATATGAAAGTAAACCATCCTCACAGTTCTTCCTCGGATTTTAGGTTGGAAGGGGAAGCATCCATCGGAAATTTCTTTCACACATTCACATTTACGCTGTTAATGCTCAAGCAATTACACATGTTGTTTTCATGTATAAAAAGCACCTAAAGGAGGTAGTGACATTTCAAAAAAGGCTTTGCACAAACACTCACTCAAGACTGCTGCACAACAACAAGGTCCAACAAAACAAGTACAACAAATGTGAACACAACAGGAATTACAAGAAAGAGCTAAAAGTTCATTATGTGTCACGCTTTTTTCACATTATAGTCTTAAGTATGTCACATGGGGAGCAAAATTCTGCCATATTTATTGGATAATTAAATTGTCTTAAATAGACATGTGCGACCAATCCAATGCTGACGACTTCATTACAAAGAGACACGTGCACAGTAGAAACTGCTGCTATGTGTGTCTTTTGCATCTCAAATATATAAAAATGTCTCAAAAGGATCGAGTGATTATCGAATGGATGGAATCAACATTTTGTCAACAGCTTCAACTTCAACAATCAGAAGTTGCATTATGGAAACACATTATATGTTTACACATTCAGCACAAGTGGCAGTCTAAGTACATTTTGCGTGTGTGAGCGCATGTAATCTTCTTTGTACTTTTTCGCACGTCCCAGTTCTAATGAGTATGAGCTGGCATTGTAAGAGGTGATATTAAGCGAAGGGCTGAAGCAGGCTACAAAGCACGTGTCTGTTCTGGCTTCTTAGCCCTAATCCACAAAACACTGAAGCCGCTCAAGTGATTTCTGTGTCACTTGAGAAACTAGCTTATTAGGTTGAGTCCTTAACATCGCAGTTCATACATTTCAAACACATGTACAGGCACACAGGACTAGACAAAGTAACTAGCTATGTCCTCTATCCTATTTGTTCTCTCAGTGAGGCGAGATGTATAAAGGGTGTGCGAGAGGGAGAGAGTATCAAAGATATAAAGACAAGAGCAGAGAGATGTAAGGGGCAGAAAGACAAAGAGGGAAGAAGTAAGAGAGGTAGAGAGATGCATGAGACAAACTGGCTCCTGGAGAATAAGCAGGAGGAGAGACAATGAATAGCAGCTCCTCTACAGACAGACACATGATGAATGGGTCTGCTGCCTAAAAAGCCAGCATGTTCACCCCACAGTGTGTGTGCATGCATGTGTGTATGTGTGTGTGTGTGTGTGTGTGTGTGTATAACTACAGAAGTGATCCATCTGGGCCATTGTGGCCATGTCCACACTGGAGGCTGATATCCAGTATCCCCTTCCCCTCCCACAAGACAAAACACAACCAAAAACAGCACTCGGGTCAGTTGTTAAACTTAACAGCAGGTAATTAAAAGTAATAGGCGAGCTTCCCCGTGGGTTTGACGATGGGCGATGTATGTATCCCACCAACAGCAATTAGTCAGCCAATTACACCGGGGCCTAATTATAACCGCTGTCCATAGGAAGGCTTTGAGAAGGACAATAATGGGCTCTTATGGTAGCCTATGTTTAAGTGATCAATGATTAGCATGATCACTGGGAAAGGTCATCACCTCACATAAAAGGCTGGCTGCCTAACTGACATTTCTGCTTTGCTGTGGTTAATTGGTACAACAGTTGCAAAGTGCTGTTTTCTATTAATGGTTTGTAAAAGTACATATTAGAGTGCCATATAAGAGGCTACACCGGGGCCAATGAATTTTAAGAGAAATACAGCAGATCATCCTAGAGACGGGAGTCAAATTTTTGATTGTGTAATTTTACCAAAACAACAATAAATATAAATTCTGTAAGGTCAGACTGGCTAGCCAAATTGGTTGCTTTTCATTGGCAACTGACTGCATATGAGCTTTTCTGGTCAGGTATATGTATGAGACAGTTTTTCTATTAAAGGCCAATATGTATACAAACATGTGACTCATGGAGCTTTATGGACATAAGCTTTAAGTGCAAGGGTTACAACTTTGCATTAGTAGAAGATTCAATGTACTTTATTTTAGCTGATTCGATTAAATCTAGAGTAGAGGTTCTTCATGGCATGTGGCTGTGTGTGTGTTTGTGTGTGTGTGCTTGTGCAAGTTGCTGCTCTCAGAGCAGAGGGCTCGGCTGCAGAAGCTCCTCTAATCGAGTTAGCTGTGATAACAGGAGTGGCAGCTGGCTTTCCAGGAAAATACTCTCTTACTGAGCATGCACTCCCTGCAAGTGGATTTCACACATACATACACACAGATTCAAACGCGCAGGCTCACAGATAAGCATGCACATACACATGCAAATGTGCCAAGCGTGCACCTTTCTGCACCTGTCTGTTTCCAGGGTTTTTAAAATCGCATGTGCGGTGCTGCGGGTCTTTGACAGCAAATGCAAAATCACACAGACATACTGAGACAAGCTCATTAACACATTCATCTGTACATTAACACACCAGATTCTCTCTCTTCCTGCTTCTTTTACACTCTAACCCCCACACACATGGGCTCATATGTCACTCTTTCAGTATATTTGTGTTGTTTATCTACTGGCGGCTCTGTGAGACATTCAGGTAGGTCAGTAGGTGAATGACGCCTTTCGTATCCGGCCACCTTAGCTGGACTTAAAGACAAACACAAACCGTAAAGCTCTCTTAGCCACATAAAGGCCTCATTACACTTTCTGAACTCAGTGACCTGTTTCAAAGTGTGCAGTTGTATTTATTGGTTTCTATATATAACACAATTTCAAACACAGTTCTCAGAAACTGTTTGTGTAATTTGTGATAGCCAGGCTATTTGAGGTTAATCTCTAAGTCTCATGATCTCTCTAAAAAAAATATGAACACAGAGAGAGTCCACATAAAGAAATAAGATCATATCAGAAGCACTTCTTTCACCAGAGATAAACTTGACTTGAAATAAACTTTATTACGACAAATTAAGTTTTACATAATGTATCTTTAAAAGTGGACCATGCTGTGTTTAATAAAATCTGAACTTGAAATCCTACAATCATCAATCATCATTGCATGGGGCATTTCAATTTTTTTCTGGTTTTGTGCAAAGAGTGTTTTTTGTAGAAATAAGTGTGATGGTCAGGTTAAAATAAGCAGGGTAGCACTGACATTAAACAAGGGGGAGGTGCTGTGTTGTGACTGCAACTCATTTAAGCAACGAATAAGATCCATGACGGAAGGAAAGGAGGACTTCAGGTGTGAACTGGAGAGAACTGGTAAAAAATGCAAAACACTGTTGGAGACAAAAGAGACTGATGAGCTAAGTTTTGTTTAAAAAAAACACCAAAAACTGCAAAGGACCACACTTTTAAACCAAG
The DNA here is from genome assembly GCA_034780835.1 of Ctenochaetus striatus. Lineage (NCBI taxonomy): Eukaryota > Metazoa > Chordata > Actinopteri > Acanthuriformes > Acanthuridae > Ctenochaetus > Ctenochaetus striatus. The sequence continues at coordinate 4,629,494 of JAUZTA010000019.1, read as the reverse complement.
CAACAACAGTAAAGTGCCGGCTAGCTGGACTGGACAAACAGCTGCTCATAAGTAAAACAGTGTCCTTGCTAAGCTGAAGAGTAATTCACCCTGCCACGCAGATACAGAATATTACAAGCAACCAGACAAAACTAGAACAGCCGTTCATGTCTAACACAACAAAGATACAGAGAGACTACAAGCTTGCTAGTCTTAGAGTTCAGATTCGTCACAAGTCCAGGTTAGCATAGCAACACAATGTTTCCATCTAAAGCTTTGAACAGTCAAAACAAACTTCTACCTTAAGAAAGAACTGGAAATGAGGTATGAGAAAAACACTAACTTTAACATCACTTTATCCTTTACTTGCAGTCTATTTAAAAGTACATTGATGATCCTCGGTATAGTATACACCATTGTAAGGCCAATTACACTGATATTCATTTAATTAATATTGAAGTTATTTAAAAAAATGTTAAAATTGTGAGAAGTATAATTCCTATTGTACATTAATGTTCACATGTATTGAAACAGGCACAAAAGGACACTGACTTCACTGCAGGAAGGTGAATGCATGTTACACTTGATGTGTATAAATCTACAAGTGAAGTGAAAACATGTCCAAATAAAAATGTCCAGGCTCTAGTTTTACATCTGATCTATAGGATCCCTCTTATCTGGCACCTCTCTTCTCCCCTGCAGCCTCCCTCTCCTCTCTCCCTTTGCTGGCCTCTCACACACAAAGGCAGGGGGAGGCAGAGGTGGAGGAGGAGGGAGGGGGAGGAAGGCACAAAGGACTGAGAGCTGTTGGCTTGCCCTGGGGAGAGGGAGGGTGAGGAGGTG